>PVJS01007692.1:0-15699 GCA_004027185.1 Glis glis | reverse complement strand
TGCCTGTAAAATAGACAAAGCTTACCTGGCCTTTTTTAACTCACGGGTTTTGATGAGGATAAATGCAAGAAAACCCATTGCGAATGCTTTATGCTTGTAGAGAGAAAAGCATTATACGAACTCAATGTATTATTAAAGAAAAAGCAAATCTGTGAGGAGGAGTTGGAAAGCCCAAACGCATAGTGCACAGGGCTGCAAAGTGCTGTCTGAGTTGCAGCTCTGCCCCTAAGATAAGTGATGTGGCTTGCCCTCTTCACGCAGCCCCACCATGTCACCATCTGCAAGTGGGATGCCTTTATTCCCTGTTTATTTTATTTTTTTCTGACCTCATTAGTACATTGAGAGAACCAAATTGTTCCTCAAATGAGTTACTCCACTGCACATTGCTGGCTGCTTCCCTCTAATGACATGTACAGGGCTGTCCTTACCCAGCCAGAACCTGGGCTTGCCTCCCCAGTTTAATGATTATTGACAGATAACCCCTTATTTAACACAGTATCGGAAGTGTTTTCACAAAGCTCAGGTGAAATATGCCCATGATTTTTCTGGAGTTAACTAATTTACATACCTGATTAAATCATCCTTCCAAGGATGGTAGAATGGGGTCGTCTCTGTAAACCAGATCTTCCTTATTCTTGCTGTGCTGAGGCATTTCCAAGTATTTTTACAGGACGAATTCTTGAGCATCTTCCTTGGCATCTTCCTCTATAAAAGTCTGGTACTTCTCTGATTATCCTACTTCAAGCCCCCCTCTCCCCCCAGGTAGAGTGGATTAGGAACATTAGGATACATTTTGTCTGCCTTAGGTTGGTCTGCATTTCTATCTGAAAGTTTTGAGCATCTGTCTTCAAACGTTATGGTTTCCAGATTTTGCTCTATTGAATGCAGATGTCATTTCTAAGAAAAAACTGAAACAATTTCTTCTTACCAATGGAGGATTCTTTGACTCAAGTTCTTGCCTTAGAAATTATTTATTTTAATTTTCTGTGCATCATCTGGGTTTTAATTTTTTCTTCTCTTCTTTGGTTCTTGTTTTTCAAAGCTTGCCTTTCAGAGTGGAGTCAGGCACAGAAACACTCAAATAGGAGACTTTGGAGAGAATTTTGCGTAGTAAAAAGAGAGACTATTCTTGTGTGTTAAAATTTAGTCACTTAGCTTTTAGAGATGTCATGATTAAACCACATCTCTTCTATAATATCACCATTATGGGATATGCCTGTATTTTTCTAATCTTTACGGTTCCTATTCTCATCCTGGCTTTATTTCTCAATGTTCTTATTATTACACCAATGGTATTTCCATATGGGTAACTGAGATAAATTAGCCCCACTATTCTATAGTTTGCCCTTCCATTTATTTTTCCAAACCTTCCTTTGTATAGTATAAGTCTAATATATAACAACCATCCCCATCATAGTTTGACGCACACTTGTAATGTCAGTGCCGACAGAGTAAAAGGTATTTTCTAGAACCTTGTCTCATGAAACTTGAACCATAATTTATATCAGATGGAAAAAAATCACTCCTAGTAGAGAGGTAGAGAAGAAAAGCACTTCTTTCCTTTAAAAAGAATTTTGAGTAGTTTTAATAACAAACCATTGTGGGCCGTTGGTATTGTGTCTAGAGGTAGCAATGTCTCTCACTTCTGCAGTTTGTGCTTAAAACAGTGTCACTTGAATTCCATCAAGTACAGTCCTCTGATTACTTTTATTTCTGGGACAGATTTTCAAGAGCAACTTCTAATTTTAGGTATTGTCGCTGAGACTCTTCCCATCTTTTGCGCGGCACTGACGTTCTATGTGCATTAGCTTCTCTTTAAAGGCGACAATCATAGGCACTCCATAGACAAAGCAGAAAGCTAGCGTGGGTGGAGGGGAAGGAGGATGGAGAGAGAGGTAGGTATCTATCTTCTTGTGTTTTTTTTGTCTGAGTGTTTAATTTTATACAACGATTTTTACAAGTAAGCAACTTTTCAGGACCTACTTTAATTATTGTAACCCTGAAGACTAGAAAGCGGTCTGAAGCCATTCTAATTACTTAGAATAAGGTGTAACATTGCCTTTTTTTGTGAATAAAACTCAGTTTGCATTCCTGCTGTGCTGGTGAGCCACATAACACATACCGCGTCCTCTTGAATATTTTAAAAGTGCACATTATTGTTGAAAATTTTTCCTCTGTGCTATTATTGCAAAAACCAGAGTAGGTGAGCCAAAAAAGAGTAAGTTTGAGTGCATAAATTTCATGTTTTGAAGTTTAATTCTGAAATGCGCGAACCTCATAGTTTGGGATGCTCACTCAGATAAAAGCAAATGTCCTGAAACAAACTTTTCTCAAGTGAACTTCCTCCTGATGCTAAATTGTCTAGAGCTCCAGGTTCTCACCTGTCTGCAGGAAAAAACATGGGCAGGGACTAGGCGTGAGACAGGAACACCAGAGATATTGGTTAAAGGAAAGATTGATGTCATAAGGATTGAAGAGGAATGCAGGTGTGGGGAGATGAAGGACTCCATCATCTTCCTGTTCTAGCGTATGGAGAATCATTTATACTTCCCACGTCAGAACTGGACACTCCACTATGTAACTCAGTAGGATTTCCACGACGTCCTTAACCATTCTCCTTGAAATTGAATACGGAAACGTGTAAGTCTCTGCGTGAGTCAGGATCCAGGCCAGAATTAGATGGTATTTTACTGAGCATTTAATAAAGTGCTTACAAAGGAGTGGAATTAAGGGGAACAAATAAGAAATGATATCATACCCCGGTGCTAAGAAGAGTGGGAAACCATTACCAACCACTGGAGCAGGGTGGAGGGCCAGGAGCCACCCCAGGGGAAGCAGTGAGGGCCATAGTGTCAGCCGGAGTCCACTGGGGCTGGGGTTATGGCTCAGTGATGGAGCACTTGCCTAATACACATGAAACCTTGGGTTCCATCTCCGGCTCCAGGGGGGAAAAATGCAGTCATGATTACAGCGCCACCCAGCAGACAAGAGCTATTGAGGACATTACCCTCTCCCTAGGCTTGTTCTGTGTCTTTCTTCTAGTAGTTTCCACTGGCTGCAGAGGGCATGTGTCCCCCCGGTGGGCCAAAGATCAGGGCAGAGGAGGGTGGGCAGAGCTGGAGGGCAGACAGAGGATGCCTGCATCTTCTCCTCACATTACCCTGCTTCTGCATTTTGCGGAGGCTCTTGGCTTTGCTTCTTGATTTTCAACTCCCGGCCTTATGCTCTCAGTTTCCCCGCTTAGCAGGATTTCCTCACTTCTGCGCGCTGTCTGTGCCATCGCATCTTGCGATTGGCACCCGAAGGCCTCCTCCATATGCCTGCTCCAGCGCCTACCCCCAGCTCCGCACAGCTTCACGTCAACATCCAGGGTGCCCGCAGTTCTTCCCTCGCGCCGTCGCCCTCACCTGCCTGCGGGGGCTTCGCACAGTATGTCTCAACTGCCTTCCGGAACTGAAAACCTTTTCAGCACCAATATTTTGAAGTCACGCTTTGAGGTTGCAAATCTGTCACCGATATATCCTTTCACATAGCGCCGTTTGTATTTTGAGTGTTGCGTAGTAAATCGTAATTGCCACTAGCTAAAATAGATATAGGAAATAGGAAGTGTGGGCATTTCTTATAATTTACCATTCACGTTGAATCTTCGCCTCAGTGTGAGCGCAATAACAGCTCTTGCATAAAACACCAACGAACAAGTTGGCCTGAACTGCACAAAACTGCTTGTTCTCTTCAAATTGCATTAAGCTTATAGTTTCAGGCCTAGCGGGTTTTCTCTCTGCGGGAATTTTGAAGATGCCCATTGATAATATGTCTACTTGCCAAAGCCCAGTTGAGTAATTTGAATTACTGGGAGTGCGGTCACTGGAAATGCATTGATTGTAAGAGGGATGAAATTTACATCATAGTCACCCTATTTGTGAGAACCCAGAGGAAAAACTTTGCTGATCTCAGTGCTAAGAATTACCCTGCTGCTTCTGACATCGCCAGCGGGCCTGTTTGTTTCCTCTGGACATGGGAATCTCATGTATGTGATTGTGATTTTTCTCTTGGCTTTCAGTGAAATTTGAGACCCCCCTCCCATACTGTGCTGCTATGATCTGAATGTTTATATTCCCCTCCAGATTTCTATGTGGAAATCCTCATTCCCAAGGTGAAGGTTTTAGGAGATGGGAACTTTTGGGCAGAGCTCTTATGAATGGATTAGTGTCCTTATAAAAGAGACCCAAGAGACACCTCTTACCCCCTTCTGCCATATGAAGATACAAAGAGAAGGTACCATCTATGAGCCAGAAACCAGGGCCTCAGCAGACACCAAATCTGCCTTGATATCAGACTTCCAGCCTCTGGAACTGTGAGAAATAAATTTCTAGTTTTTATCAACCACCCAGTACATGGTATTTTGTTACAGCAGCCTGAAAGGACCGAGGCAGACACATGCTGTGCACTCTATCGTCTCTGTCATTACTTTATCTTTTCACATTCGTTCTATGAAAAGCTCTCTATTCTACTTCCAAAATATATTTGAATCTACCTCCAGCTTTACCCTTCGTGCCCATCCACTGCAGTGACTGAGGTGAAGGTGCGGGCATTTCTCTTCTGCACCCCTCATCGCCCCTGACTGCTCTTTACCATCCCCAACCTCAACACCTTGAGTACTTTTTTTCAAAACAGGAATCTAATTATTTCCCCTAAAGTTTTATTTTGAAAAGAATCAAATATAATCTGCAACAATAATACAATGAACATCTATGTATCTGTTACCTGGGTTTACATTTTATCTCTGGACATTTCAGAATATATTTCCTAACAAAAAGGTCATCCTCCTACGTGACCATACTACCGTTATCACACTCAGGAAATTCAACATGTATACACTACCTCACTACTGTTATCTAATACAGTCATATTCAAACTTCCATGATTGTCCCAATAAGGTCTCTGATAGCTATATGTTTTTAATTTTTTTAATTTTTTGGCTGCGGTTGTCATCTGTGTGTATGTTTTATCCATGACTTAATTTAAGGTCATGCATAGGATTTAGCTCTATCTCTTATGATTTAGTCATATCTCTTTAATCTCATTCTGAAGAGCCCAGATCCATAGTATCACAAACTATCTAAGTTTGGATTTGTCTGATTGTTTTTTCAAATTAAATTGAAAAACCTAAATAAATTCAGGTTAAATTTCAATTTTTATTCTTGCTAGAATGTTGTAGATGCTGATGGTGTATCTTCAGTGCACCACAGTAAAGGTAGAAGCTGGTAATTTCTTCAATTACAGGTGATAGAAAGTTTGATCCTTTTGTCAAGGTATTTCCTGACAAATTTTTCCATTGTAAATGTTCCCTTTGGTAACTTATGTGGGGTCTATAGGGTGATGAATCTATTTTGAAGATAAAAATCTAGTCTTTACAAAAATTATGTAGTTAAAGCCTTCCAACTATTTTCCAGGTAAATGCCTCTGTGTATGTTATTCCCACCACGGTATTGATTGCATAGTTAGCTCCTTCTTATCATATCCAGGCTTAACTGTCTTCAGAGGACCTTTTTCTGATTATCCAATCAAAGTTGGCCTCTCTCCAGCCACCAGCTTCAGTGTCCTGGCACCCAGTCTATTTCCTTCCTAGTGCTTTCTTGAGATGTGATGATTTACCTGCTACTTATTTATTATCTGTAGCTATAGCTAACATACCAGATCTTCCCTTTTTACCATTGCAGCCCAATGCTAACATACATAGAGCTATACACATGGTAGACTATCAGATAAACATTTGTTGAATAAGAAAATCAATGCATGTAAGAACAAATGTTATATCTTGATACAAGCTTTTTACATACTCATGTATTGTAAACATTTTTCAGGAAGAAGACCAAGGAGGTGAGGCAGAGAGGTGGGGTTTTATACCAAAGACTCCTGTCATGGGAAGCAGCTGCCCAAGCAGGGGCCATGTCTCCCAGCATCCCTAGCATCCAGGTGTGGCCATGAGATCAGTTCTTCTAACGCAGTGTGGTGGTGCTATGTGTTCTACTTCCTGACTCTGCTTTTAAGAAGTGGATTGGACTTCACTGTCTCTCTCTCTATGCAAGCTAGAAGTTGTTAGTGCTTGGTGTAACCACAATTTAGAAGGATCCCAGATCCCTGCCTGAATCATGACAAGGAAAAAAGCTACCTGTCAGACTATGATGAGGCTATTAAATAAAGTTTTATAGTACCATTTAATTTGCTATTTATTTGTACAGGTGGAGCATCTCTAACTAAATGATGTTTGAAGATCCGCTAGTTTTGAGCACCAACATGATTCCACAAATGGGAAATTCCACACTGGACCTCATGTGATAGGTTACAGTCAAAAAGCAAGAGCACTAAAAAAATCATACAAAATTATGTTCAGATTATAAGAAACAAATGAATTTCATGCTTAAACTTGGATTTCATCTCTAAAATACCTCAATGTCTAAATGCAAATGTTCCCAAACCCAAAGACCCCTGAAATCTGAAACACTTCTGGTCCCAAGTATTTCTCATAAGGTAGACCTGTAATAGGACCTAGCATTCCTTTGAATAATATCAGAATAAAGTTTGAGTCATGCCAAGGAAGAAAGCTACCTGTTAGACTATGATGAGGTTATCAAATAAAGTTTTATAGTACCATTTAATTTGACATTTATTTGTACAGGTGGAGCATCTCTAATAATAATTTTAAGAAAGATTGAAACATCTGCAAGTTTGAGCACCAACATGATTCCACAAGTGGAAAATTCTACACTAAGAAAATTTTTAAAAATCTTTAAAAAGTTGGGATTTGTGTTAGTCAGCTTTCCATTACTGTAACAAATACCTGAGATAATCAACTTATAAAAGGAAAGATGTTTCTTTTGGCTCACAGTTCAGTCCTTGGTTGATTGGTCCTGCTGCTTCTTATGTGGTGAGGCATCATATCATGGTGTAAGTGCATGGTGGAACACAGTTGCTCACCTCATGTCTGGAACCCAAAAGAGTGGGAGAGGAAGTGGTTAGAGTTTCTCTATCTACTTCAGGGGCACACCCCAATGACCTAAGACCTCCCATCCGGCCCCTCTTACAGGTTTGACCATCTCCCTACAGCACCACACTGGGGAAGAAGTCTTTAACACATGGGCCTTTGGGGGACTTTCCAGATCCAAGCTATAACAGGATCACTTAAAATTCACTGTCATGTTACTATTTTTGGTAGGGTGTATTTTCCAGATTCCTCAAGCTTTACAGAGTGGCTTAGGCCTAGAAACACTCCAATAGGAGACTTTGAAGAGAATTTTATTATAAAGTAAAAACAGGGGCCGCTCTTGTCTTTGGAAAAGTTGAAAATGCAGTCACTTTAGCTCTTTGAGATGGTTTGATGAAAACCGCATCGCTTCTGAGATCTTACACCCTCCTGCCAAACTAATCTGGGGGAATTCCAGTGTGATTTAAGAGACAATCTATCAAATCCTTTCTTTGTTGCCTCCAGTGCGTTTTGTGTGCTGTGGGTAGCATTACTAATGGAACAACAATCTATCTAGTAATTATTTATTATCAAGCCTGTGGGTGAAAGGATTTGTTGAATTTTAGAGATGGAGAGAATCTGAAGTTTATTTTACAGTGGGGCTGGATAGGGTAAGTGCTTGCCTCTCAGTGTGTGTTACAGTGTAAGTTACTGATCAACTTGGCCCTAGAAACCAGGGTGCCTGGCCATTGTAGTTAGATACCTGCTAGACCCCATCTTCTGTGATACTCTGACCATGAGTATCACAGAACATAACTTGATATCATCCATGCCCCAAGTTTGTATCAGTTGTGACAGGGAAAAACGGTTGTGTTCTAGAAACATCTATTCTATGCTTATACATTTCTACTGTAAATGAATGCGACTATTTCTAAACAGACATAACCAAAACACATCCACATACTTGTGAGAACTTCAAGGTTACACATTTTTACCGGTGATGCTGTCCTTACAATATTTTCAAATTTGTATTTAGAATTATCTTTAAGAGCTCATGGCACATTATTCTTTTAATTGCTTTTCTCCTTTAGATTACAAAAGTAATTGTATATACCCTGGAAATTAGATAAAAAGAAGAAAATTAAAACCACCTGTAATTTGATCACTCAGAGGTAACCATTCTAAACATGGTAATGTAATACCTTGTATGGAAATTGTGTAGAGGTGTGTGTGTGTGTGTGTGTGTGTGTGTGTGTGTGTTTATGTAATACTGTATCTCTGGTTTGCATTAAAAGTTTTATCATGTATATTTGCCTTTGAAATGAATTTGATAATTTTAGGTATTCTATTGAGTTGAATAGCATACATGGATTTGTAGTTCAGTAGTCTGGGTGAAGGTGTGAAAGCTTTTGATTCTTGTGTGGGTGTATTCTCTTGACTATTCTTTGTTTTGGGTCAGACTCATCCTTGGAGTTGTCATTTGAAAATAAGCAAAAGATATTGGACCCAAATCTGCTTAAAACAAGAAATGGCAGTTTCAAGTAAATAGAGGGTGGTTAAAACATGATGAGACACTAAAACTGTCACAAAAGGCAGATTCAAGAGAAGTTTCAAAAAATATTTTGGATGATGAGGGCACTTACTAAATAAATATGTATTTGTGCATGGTGGTTACTTTGAAGAAAAATAATACATCATTGCTTAAGTTCTGGTGTGGAACTAAAAAGATCAGCCCTTTGACTTTAGTGCTATTTCTAGACAATTATGCACACTATTACATAAAGATGGAGGATAAGAAATCTACTGTCATATGCGTGGGCAGGAGAAAATAGATTTTTGTCATTTCCTATACTTTTCCCTATTACAAAGAAAGAGAGAAATAAGACAGAAAAAGAAAGAAGGAAGAAGGATAAGAAGGAAGAAAAAAGAAAAAGGAAAGGAAACAAGAAAGGAAGGAAGGAATGAAAGAAGAGAGAAAAGGGATAGAGAAAGAGCAAGAGAGAAGAAGGAGAGATGGGAGGAGGGAGGATGAGAGGAAGGAAAGAAGACAGATTTTTCTTCCAAATTCCTGTGAGGTCATGATAAAGCCAGGAATTAAAGATGAATTTATGAAGCCAGTCTTAATCTTAGTGCATACTAATGGCTTTCAAAAATTTAAAGATAATAGTGCTCTTCTGTAATATTTCCAATACTAAAATCTAAAGATAACGGCACTTTTCTGAAATATTTTAATACCCTCGAGCTCTAATTATAGTACAATTTGAGAAAAAATTGGAGATGATGGAGCAAATACACACAGATACACATTACACATCACCTTCACACAGCTTCTAGGGAACAACTTTTGAAAAGCTGATGAAATCCATTAGTATAATTAGCCTATATCCACAGGACTTCAAAAGAAGGGAAGCACCTAGCTGGGTGCAGTGGTGCACACCTGCAATCCCAGCTACTCCAGAAGCTGAGGCAGGAGGATCACAGGTTCAAGGCCAGCCTGAGCAATTTATTGAGATCCTGTCTAAAAATAAAAAATAAAAAGGGCTGGGAGCTGGGAGGTAGCTCAGTGGTGGAGCATCTATGTTCAATCCCCAATACTGAAAAAAATGGAATTATGGAATTAAAAGAAGGGAAGCTGTGGGCCGGGCATGCTGCCGCACGCTTGTAATCCCAGTACTTGGGAGGCGGAGATCGGAGGATCCAGGTTCATGGCCTGCCTCAGCAACTTCGTGAGACCCGGTTTCAAAATAAACTATAAAAAATAGGACTGGGGGTGTAGCTCAGAGGTAAAACGCCCCTGGGTTCAATCTCCGGTACCGCAAAAAAAAAAAAAAAAAAGAAGGGAAGCTCATGATAACCAGGAAAAGATGGCTGAACAGGGTTTTCAGAATCCAAGATCCTTAGAGATGAAGTGTCCTGACCAGAAACGGGACATTAGGTCTTTATGAACTCGCTTTCCTACCTGTCCTCTGTAAGGGTACCATTGTGCAAATTCGGTCCACTGAATCTATTACCGTCATGGGCAAAATGCCACAAGGAATTACAGCCCATCTTTACCCACATTTTAATATGAGGCTTGAAAAACTGACTTTAGAGATGTATTTTTTACAAATCTGAAAAATCCAGTCATTGCTTTCAGTAAATCTAAATTCACCATCATTTGAGTGAATGTCTATTTCAAAATTATGCACTCAAATCCATAATACACACACAGAGTTCAGAAACAAAGATTGCTTTTCTGTTTCTATCTGGCTGTATTGAATGTTTCTGGAATTAAGTCACAGTTTGTAAAATCCTTACAACAGTGGTTGGATTGTTGCACAATAACTCTGACACATGTAATAATTAGAATATTAAATGTTCGAAGGATTGCTCACCTTTTACTTTTGTGTTTTTCACAGTAAATACTTTTTAGTAATATAAAAACATAGAAATAATATATTAAATTCTGAAAAAAAACCTTCAAATTTGCTGTTTGCCTACTTATACCCACCAATAAAAATTCAGGCAAAGAAGGTAAATAATGTAACTATTAAAGAGGCTTTGTTTTGTGAATATGCATGAAGCTTAACAAACTGTTTTCTAAAATGAAACAATAAGCCAAAATCTGCTTTCTGGGAGCTTATATTTTCAGAGCAATTAAGATAGAAATAGACCAACACCAAAGAAGTAAAGGGTTACATGCAAAAAGTCATTTTTCTCCCCCCCCCTCTTTTTTTTTTTTTTGTAGTGCTGGGGATTGAACCCAGGGCCTTTTTTTGTGCTAGGCAAGTACTCTACCAGTGAGTACTTTACCCCCAGCCCAAAACAGTCATTGTCCATTACATTTTATCTTAAAAACTTAGAAAGATTGTCCACCTTGTTAGATTTAAGTAGCTAGAAAAATCAAAGACAAGGAATCTAAACAATACATAGTGAGTGAAAAATGTATTTCAGTTTAAAAGAGTACCTAAGAGTGGGCCTTCAAAATTAAGCCATTTTGTAATGGTTTATTAGCTGTGGCAGACAGAATAAAGACTTCCCACAGATGGTCATGTCCTAACCCCCAGTGCCTCTATATATGTTACTTTGCTGTAATTAAGGGTGTTGAGATAGAAAAAACATGCTAGATATCCAGCAGGGCCCAGTATACCCTCCAAGGGTTCTTTTAAGAAAAATCAGAAAGCAGGAGAGTCAAGGTGAGAGAAGGAGATATGGTGATTGAAACAGAGTGAGAGTGATGTAGGAGCAGAAACTGAAAAGGACAAGGAGACAGAATGTCCTCTAGAGTGTTCAGAAGGGATGCAACCTGCCAATTCATTTTGGACTTTTACCTACAGAACAGTAAGACATTCAGTCTGGATTGTTTTAAGCCACTAAATACATGGTGATTTGTTACAGCAGCAGTATGAAACTAATACATTAGCTTTGGAGGGGAAAATACTTTTTAAAGAAATTTAAACACAATCGGACCCAGTTGTTCTACAAATAGATGATTTCTCAATTCAGAAAAGATTATGCCAGGTGACTCATTAATTATTCTTTTTCTTTTCTAGTAAGTAGATTTTTGCTTATGTCCAGTTCCTATTATCAATTTCATACTAAGAAGGGAAAAAGAATTGTCTTTCTCATAGCTCTACTAGGTACATAGCAGTCAGAGTGATGGTGATTTTTTTTACATTTGTTTATTTATTCTTATAACAACCTTAAAATGGAAGCACAATTTCCTATTTACAAATGAAATGGCTGTTTTTCACAGAAAATAATTTGTTATATTTTGAGTTGCTGATAGAACTAGAAATCCACAATTCTGGGACAGAGATTAGAATATGGGTAAATTTGTATTCCCTATAGAAAACAAATATACAAGAAATAGATGAGATAGGTAGATAGATAGGTTAGCTGATAGATAGAAGAGGATTAGAGAAAAAAAACACAAAAAAAACCCTTATAAATAGAATTTAGTATGACCCAAAGTTTGCAGAGCAAAGTTTTGGCCTAGATAGTTATTAGAAAATAAACATCTTTTGGACACTCCACCTAACCTCCTGGTTTCCTCCTCTATAAAAGAAAGATAACAATAGCTTTCTCTCATAAAGAATCCCAAGAAATAGGACTGAATACTGTGACACTGAAGGGCTCTTTAAATGTTGATTCAACACTCTGTGGTCTGCTTAGGATCCCCAAACCAATTTGTGACTCATTCAACACTAAGAGGTAATCTGTTCTGAAGAAGAAAAAGAGACATTGTAGATCAGGGGGCAATCAATGATTCCAAAGAGAATTGAACATATTCTTTGTCCAAATGAACAGAAGATGTTGGGATGAATAGTGCACTCTCAGTATGGAGTAGACACAGCCGAAGCTGCTTACCAGACGGTAAGGGTAATGCAAGAGAACCTTTAAGAACAGCAGCTCGCAAAACATCTTGGATAAGTGTCTCCAGTTAGGTCATCAAGATGAATGAGGTCACCTACATTGAGTTTAGACAACTGCAAAGCAGAACAATATGACAGAAGACTGGCTTAAGACCTCAGCACAACTATAGAGCCAACAGCAGCTGGAAACTCTTAAAGACTAAATGCCAAGGAGAGCGTAACTTTGACATCAAAGGGATCAGTTTGACAAATGAAAATCAAATTGGATGGACTTTAATGCAAACAGCTGGGTGTGATGTAACTAAAGAGGCAGATTTCCTGGAGTCAGCCAAACAGATTCATTAGAAGCCCACATACCTCCCAAGGAGAATGTAAATACATATTTTTTAATTTTCAAGTTTTTTTCCATTCCAAACAATGGAGAAGAGATTACAGTATGATAAATAGGCTATACCACAATCCTGGAATTGATGGCTACAATCACTTTGTGTCAAGATGTTTTCTTTTGTTCTTTCCATATTTTCCTCCCTTCCTGTCTCCCATCTCTCCCTTTATTGCACAGAAAATTTTATCTAGAGATAATATATCTGAATGTGATGCAATTAATTTGAAGAGTAAATATTATTTTTTTGCTGAAAGGCTTCTAATACTGGAAACTCTCCTGAATGAGCCAGGAATCTGTGTCACCTTGAGTGAGTAAGAATGATAGATAATTTTACTTCCCAACATGGGCTCAGCAACTGGCCTTTCTATGGAACGCACCAAGAACAATATGGTCATACATTGGCTGTGGTTTACACCAGAGGGTAGGTAGCTCATTTGCCAGAGAGATCAGACTCCAACATAAGTGGAAGAAATAACAAAAGTTTATTATCCACCAGTAAGCCTCTCTTTGGAGTGACTTCAGGAATGTTTGTCTATTTTCTTTTCTTTCTTTTTTTTGTGGTACAGGGGATTGAACCTAGGGCCTCCCATGGGTCCGTTCTATTTTCTAATAGTGATCCACTTTTACTCTGTTATCAGTGGTAATCTATTTGAAATCAGAATGCAAATATCCAGTTCAAAGGATTAAAGTTGTTGCAAAAAGCAATGCTATTGCAAATCTTGTTGCCCTAATTCCTCCGCTATAATATAATGACAACTTCTGGAAGATAGAAGCACTTATCTAAGAAGCATAGAAACTGCTTAACATTGCTCATTAATGCATCCCCAGAAATTAGCAAACTATAGGACATCTCGTAGGCACCCGATACATATTTGATATGTTAATGAGTAACATGAGCCAGAAATCTGTAAATGGGTCTAGACATGATTAAGTTTTGTAAAGGGAGAGATAAGACACCCTTGGTTTCATTAAGTCATCATTATCCGTTTAAATTACCTCATGTTGCAGGATCTGCAGAGCAAATTCAAAGCCATAAAATCTAAATTCAAGATTCTTTTGGGGGGTTTGGACAAGACAAAGCAGGAAAATAACTCCTCTAGCTTTTTCTATCACCTAATAGGGTCTGTTTGCCTCATTTCAGACCCTATGCAACGATGTCTAAGCAGCACGTAGGAGATTTTAAGCTAATACACCACTTATCATGCTTTGCTGGTGGATCAGCGAGTGATTTCATTGACCTGAAGCTTTGTTCTTGTTGTGCCCTCCTAGATTATTCCATTGATATGCTGAAGAAAGACATGCAGGTGAGAGCTAATGGGCTCAGCAGATATGAAACCTGTTTTCCTTTTGTTTACTACCTGCAGCTCCTGCTGGTTTCAAGTGTTTGGCTTCTCATTTGAAGGTATGTTTTGTTGACATAATAAGCTATTTAGGTCCAGGCCTAATTTGAGTAAAGGTTTCCCTGAGAATTCATGCTTGCAAATCAGCAAAATAGAAGATGGCGTAATGATATATGTATTTATGTCTGCAAAGTCTTGTGTGCAAAGAGCTAAGGAACCTGCAGCAAAGCCTCAGGAGTTGAAATGCAGGTGTATCTTGTCATATTTGGGGCAACCAATTTCAGGTCTTTGCATATATTAGTAACCTTCTAAAGAGGGTAAGACCAAAAAAAAAAAAAACATGAAACACTCAGGATATGACTTTTCGAAAATGCTTTTGCAACATAGATAATGCATTTGTTTTGTAGACTACTCCAGAAAAGACAATATTAGTCTTATGTGTGTTTGTATGTATGTAAGTGGGCACATGAACTTATTAGGCATGACGTCTACACACTGAATTATGATTACATCAGTTTGTTTATACAAGCCAACATGGCCGGGAAAGAACTGCTAAATTGGAAACAAAAATTTAAAGATACATTTTGGATATGGGATAACTTCAGCATTAGCGAAGAGGGTGAGATCAACCTTATCTGGCTAAATGGTCACAGACTGTTCAAACACATTGGGCATCAGCTCATAGTAGCAGTTAATTTTGGCATTCTCTGGATAAAATTAACATTCTTCAAATAATATATGAGCTCATGCAATGTCAAGCAAGACTTGCTTAGTCTAGATTTAATTTTAAAATGGTTTCCAGAATGCTTAGATCCATTGACAGTATTTTCAGTTCACAAAAGCTGCTCCCCCCCCATTTATCAGAACCTTACCATTTCTCTTCATCTTTTATTGCTAAGAAAACAGGATGCACAGAGACAGCAGAATTCACCACTGAGAACTCAATACATGACGGAGATTGGTCCAATTTAGGCAAATACATGTGTTTGGGATAAACAAGATTTGTACCATTCCCAGTTCCAATTAATATTTCTACTTTTATCTCTCAACCGTTAAGAAATTAACCTATTTATCTACACTATGAGGCTTTTGGGGAAGTGGTTCGTCTAGAACAAAATAGTTTGAGACTATATAGCTTTGAAAATCACACTAGCCTTTAGACTGTGTGTGGGGGAAAGAAAAAACTAAATAAAAAAGTGCACAATAGCAGGAAAACTGTACAGCAGAAAGAGCTGGAAATCAGCTTCAGTCATTTGTAGGTCGTCCTGGCTTTGCTGAAAGGGTTATCTCTGCAGTGAGGCACTTTCTCCGTAGTTAGCAATGGGAGCCAGAGAGGTTAAAACAGCTCATCACTTTATCAGGATTACTGAGGGTATGAGGGAGGCCTTAATGGTCTGGCAGTCCTTTTTGTCACAATTTAATGGCATATCGATCTTGCAGAGTGAACAATCATGACCTTCAACTGTTTACAGATGCTTTGGAGGGAAAAGGCTTAAGGAGCTTATTCCAGGGATGCTGAGAAGGTTCAGCCCTGACCAGTCAAGTTGGGGAGGCCAAAGAGCAATCAAAACATCCCAGTTTGGGGCAACTTTCCACTGGGGGTGGTACTTACCACTGGGAAGATCACAAGTGCTTCAAGAAAAGCCAGTGGTGTTA
>PVJS01007691.1:0-55263 GCA_004027185.1 Glis glis | reverse complement strand
TGTTGGGGAGGGTCGGGGTGTGTCCCAGCGCGTGCTGCACGCGCGGGAGCGAGTGTCTGGCCAGCGCCGCAGGGCAGGGCGCGCCCCCTGAGGCCGCCCGGGGTTGGCTCTGTGGCGGCGGGAGAGACGTGGCTTGGGTGAGAGGGGTCTCGGGGACTGGTGGCGGCCCCTGCCCGGGCTGCAGCTAGGAGTGGCGTCATTGTCGCCTCCGCCCACCGCCCCCGCTTCCCTTTCCTCTGTCTCCCGGTCCGGCCCGGCCCATCGTCCAGTGGAGAGAACAGCTGGAAGTGCTCCGACGTTCCTGGAGATCCGCCGCGCTCTCTGATTCAGCCTCTGGAAGGAGATCGGAGAGTGCGTGTAAAATACAGCGGGCGCCCCTCCCGGGAGACGCGCTGTCATGCCTCTGTCGGATTAGTAGCAGAGACTAGGATTTAGTGAACCTCTTCCTTACCCTGGCCACCTCCCCTGTTCTGCCCCATTATCTCTCCTGCTGTCAGTTGTCCCTGAGGTCCAAGTGCCACCCCTCTGGCTTGCAAGTGGGGGTGCCTGTCAGGGGCAGCGAGTGTGTGTGTTTGTGTGTGTGGTGGTGGGGGGGGTCCCTGCTTAACTTGTGCCAAAGAACAGCCCTTCCTCACAGAGGTCCTGGGACTTCAGTGTGTTTGGTTCCTTTGAGCCCCTAGGAAGATGGAGAAGTTCAGCCAGTGGCCACCACGTGGGCTTTAGACCTCCTTACACTGTCCATCAGCTGGGCCTGCCTTCCCCTGCACCGCCCCAGTGAACGTGGCCTCTAAATACAAGCTCCTTTCTTGCTATGAAAATGCAATTTCAAAGCAAACCTTCCAGCAGGTCTCCTCCTGTTTAGACCCTTGGGAGTCTTGACTGAGTTTCACAAATGTGAATTGAAAGAAACAAGGTACCCAGGGAAACCATGCCGGCCGTCACGGGGCTGGCCAGGGCAAGAGCACGGGATGGCACAGAGCACAGTTCTGTCCCATATATGTGGTGCTGGGCAGGGGTCAGGGAAGGCACCAGGGAGGCCCAGGCTGCAGGCCATGAAGGAAAACCCCTAGAAGGATATTGTCCTGGTGTAAGCAACAACACTGGGGTGTCCCCTGCCCTGTGCCTGCTCAGCTTTGTGCAGCCTTGTCTCTGGGGAACAGTAAGCCGGGTACCAGGGTGGGGAGGAGAACTTTGCCTGCCTCGCCCTGGAGCCTGGCATCTGGCCCAGGGCCCAGCGTGTAGGAGGAGTTCAAACATATGCATGCAATGAGTTGGATAGCTTTGCCTGCTGCCCCATTCCCCTTTGATCCAGTAGGTAGAGTCCCAAGACAGTGGGTGACTGAATGGGAGGAGGTGTTGGATTTGGCTCCTGCCTGGATCTGGTCTCTGCGTCTCTGCTCTGGACAGAGTTCTTTTGGAGTGAGCGACAGGCAAACCAGGGATTGCTAACCTTTGGTTGGGTCATTTGGAATGGAAGACAAAAGCTCTTCCAGCTCTGCAGATGAGAGCTGAGACCTGGAGACAGGGAGGCCTGTGCCAAGGCCGAGAGAACCAGTGCTCACTCCCTAGCCCCTTTCCAGGAGTCCCCTGGTTGGGCTTGAACTTGGCTTTGCCTGTCTGCGACAGAGGGACAGACATACACTGGAGTCTTCACTCAGTTTGTGGTGAGGACATTTTGAAGCAGAAGAGGCAAAATGCAGGTGATTCTTTTAAAAAAGTGCAAGTCGGGTGTTTTGAGATTAGCAAAATCAACTTAGGGAGAAACGCAGAAGGGCCACTGTCCCCTGCCGAGTGGGTGGCTTTACTGGGTTGGGCAGCCTCTTCATGGTGGATGGCTGACCTGAACCGAGCTGGGACCCCCCAGGTACACGGAAACCTGCTGGCCTAAGCTCACTCTCACGGGCTGGAAAGATACCATTGTGTCTTTTTGATGGCTCGAAGCTGCAGGTCTTCCTTAGGACCCAACTCCAGAGCATCCATTCCAAGCGTGACTCAAGGGCCCTGTGGCTCAGCAGGAAAGACAGCAGGGTGACTCAGCATGGAAGGTTCTAGCAGGGAGCAGGGCCAGCCACAGGCCAGGAAAGAAAACTAGGAGGGACAGGACAGCTCTCTCTTTAGAATAGCAACTCTCTCCGTCTCTTCAGTCCTTGAGAACCCTGCCTGGGCTGTATCAGCTTCATTGAATGGATGGGGAAACTGAGGCCAGGGAGCTTGAGGACTTGCTTATAGGCCCATGACTAAAAGTCGGAGAGCCAGGCTTTGAACCCTGGAGAGTCAGACTTCAAAGCTTTTGCATGACAATACGTTGGGGCACCTGGGGAAAGCAGGCCAGAATGGAACTTACAGAGCAGCAATCAGGAGCGCTGTGCCTCAGTTTCCTCTTCTGTAAAATGAGAATAACAGAGACAGGTTTATTAGGGCACATGGGTATTAATGCAGTTGATTCTTGTAAACTGAGAACAGCGCCCAGCCTGTGGGAGCGCCGTGTAGGCCGGTGTGAAAGCCATGCTCTAGCGACCTCCTTGGCAATTGGTGTCTGGGGCCCTTCGTCCTAAACCCACCCATGCCTGTGACATCACCCAGCATTTGATTTTTGAGTTTTTCCAAAAAGCTGAGTTTCTGGGCAGGTATACTCAGGGCAGCCAGTTGAGTCATGCTGCTTTGAAATGCGGGGGAAGAGGAGAAAGGAAGGAGTGGTCACACGTATCCTACCCTCTTGGCGTCCTGTGCCCTCAGGTGTAGTAATCAATGGATGCTCAGTAGATAGCTCCTCTCTGCTTGTTGTATCTTGTGGTTTAGTGTATCACCTCATCTAATCAAGGTTGGAGATAATCTTACTGCTTAGGTCGGAAAATTGAAGCATGGGCAAGAGACTTGAGTGTCCAAAATCAAGTGAGTGGGTCTGGATCCAAGTGAGCCATGCTAGCCATTTCCAGACCTTTAAAGCCACTCAGAGCCTCTGGGACCATTTTTTTGAGGATGTACTTGGTTCTTTGGCCTCATTTTTAAGCTGCTTTCCTGATTGTATCCCCGTCAAAGCCGGCCTTCCTAACTTGCTCTTTCTCGTAAATGTGGAGACTGAGCTGGGCTGGGCGGCAGTCTCTGCTGACTGTGGCCTTACTGTGTGCAGGCTGGGCTTGTTGGAGGTGGGTGGGCTGAGGGGCAGGTGGAGACACCAAAGGTATGGAGGCTGTGGAGGGGTGGAGGGCCGCTCCTGGGTGTCAGTGTGGAGCTGAGTTCTCCAGGGTGGGCGCCAAGGTGAGGAGAAACCCAGGCCCCCGGGGGAAATCGTGGGGGGTGTATCCTGGCATAAGAAAATGGGAACCGATTACAGAGTCGGGTCCACAGACAGCCTCTTTGGACCTGGTCTCTGATCTCCCACTGAGACATTTGTAGAAGACCTAGCGCTGCCCCCTGGACTCCACCTCCAGGCCTGTTCAGACCAGACAGCTATTCCTCCACCTGAGGAGGTTGGAAGGAGGCTCCTTAGCAGTCTGGGAACTTGGATGGTACCTCCTGAATCTGGGGAACCCTTTAAACAAGTATACAAGTATACGCTTTAAACCTGCATAGAGCTTTGCTCAGAGAGGTGGGGGTGCAAGGTCTCCATCGTGTCCCCTCTCACTTCACCCCTTTGGTTTTGGAGAAGCTTCCGAGTAGCCCTCATATTTGAAAATATGAATAGAAGCTAGATTCTCCTGATAGGTAATTCTAAGCATCTCTGTCCTGGGAACCCTTAGCCCTCCCTCCTCTCCTCTTTCTCCTGAACACCCTCCTGGCTTCCCTTCCTGGCTGGGTTGGGTGCCCTCCATGGTCCGGTGTGTCCTGCTTGGGGTCACAGTGGGGTGGCTGTCTCTCTGCTTTTGCATTTCCCCCATGAGACCCTAGAACCTGACACTTAGTGTCCATTCCATTAATGGCAGTCAAAAGGACACCTCTACTTATGAGGGATATAACCGTGGCCATCTTGCACAGGAGAGATGGGGCCATTCCAGCGGGTGGGGACAGCAAGAGCGCTTTGGGGAAGGATCTCCTTAGCATGGGGACAAAGGGCTCTGTATGAGGGACCCATTTCCGCGTCCCAGGCCAACACTGGCTCTGTTTGTGTGATTTCAACAAATTATCTCAGACCATCCAGGGCAGCTCCGGCCTGTCCCGCAGATTCACAGAACATTCCTCTAACGCGACCAGTGTCCTCCTTCGGACTTCCAGTTACTCGACTTGGCCCCTTAGACAGCTGCCTTCTCTCTGCCAAGCCAATGACTGTGCCAAAACTCCCCTGCCAAGACTCCCTCTGCTCAGAACCTCCAGGAAGGCCCCTGTGTACTGTGGAGAGGGGGCGGGCGCGGTGGATTCCTGAGCCTCCCTCTTCCTGCGATTGTGTTTCGGCCTCTCTTCCTGACCTCCCTGCTCTGTGCTCCAGTGGAGCACACAAAAATTTGGTTTGGACTCCAGGGAGTACCCAGGGAGGAAAACAACTTTGGTGGCCCGCCAGTGGAGCTGGGCTTGCCTTCCCTTTTCAATACCGAACAAGTCAGTGATACCTACTGAGTTGCTGGCTCCACGCAGCGCCCTGAGGCCCTGGGAGTTCCTAGTCTAGAAATCTCCTGCGTGAATCTGTTGTACCCTTTCTTTCTGATTGTGATGTCTCTGAAACTTTGAAAACCCTATTCTGGACTTCCTCTTCCCCTAAACTGGAGAACTTTCTTGAAGGTCCAGCCATACAGTTTGCTGGACTGATTACATAAGAAAAACACCGAGAGCTCAGGCTGCCAACCTCCTCGCCCTCTCCAGGAGCCTTCAGTTTGCAAAGGTCCAGAAAACATCACCAGAGCCCGGGAGCTGCCTCGCAGCTGGACTGTAGAATCTCTTTGGCAAACAATCAACCAAAGAATGTGTCCGCAGTAAGGCAGGGGTGTCGGAGCATATGGGGGCTGCTTTCTGGATCTTTCTGGGGATTGCTGCTTTGGGGAAGTTGCTATGTCAGAGAGCAGCATTGTACATTGGGCTCCCCCTCCCCTTTTAAAGATCTGTTCTATAGAGAGCCAGTGTGTGGAAAGAACACTGGCCTTCACGTGGCTTTGAAACCAGGCCTGTTACCGAGGGGACAAAATCTGGGCCAGCTGACGACAGCAATCAGCGCCTGGCCTCCCTCTGTCTGCCTCACTGAAGGACACGGGAGGCTGCTTGTCCGCCATCCCCCAAGCCCTGCCTCTGTGCCCACAGCTCAGGAGTGAGCTTGGCACCCTCCCCTTGGTGGGGAGGAAGCTAGACCTGTGGCTTCCGGAAGTTTCTTTGGTCTTGTGTTTGAGCCTTGGTTTGCCCAACTGTAGACTGGGCATGGTACTGCCCACCCAACCCCAGGGACTTCCTTGAGAAGCAAATGGCAGGTTGCAGTCAGTGAACATTTTCAGAGTGTGCCAACTCAGGACAGCACTTTGGGGGGACATCTCAAAACAGAGGCCCTTCTGGATACTGTGAAGGGAAAATAGAAAAGTCTAAGATAGGATTTTTCCCAAAGCTAGGGCTACTGGTGGTGGCTTGGTGGTGGCTGGGCAGGGTGCAGGGAGAACATGTGACTGTCCCCACTCACCCACACGCACCGAATGCCTCGCAGTCACATGCAGGCATCCCGGGGACATTGTACCTGGGCAGAGGGCGGAGTCGAGGGGTGTGTGCCCGTTCAGGAAATGTAATGCTATTACTAATCCTTTTAAGGTTGCTTTAACCTGTGCCAGCTTGAAAGCTGCTGACTTGGGGCACACGGGTTAACGGTGCCTCTGTTTCCCCATCTGTTAAATGGTGAATGTGCTGGTGTTGTTCTCCTGGGGTTGCCGTGAATGAGAACCCAGTTAGTGCTGTAGAGGTGGCTCTTGTGGCTGTCGCACAGGGTCTCACTGTAGCTGCCTCTGGCTGCTCTTCCTGGGTCACTGGGTCCTGGGAATCCCAGCACAGGTCATGGAGGCGTCTCTGCTGGATGCCCCCTTGGTCCCACCCCGTGGGGGGGCCCAGGAGAGATTGCTCAAGAGGGTGGATTGGTAGGACCCATGAGGTGGCTTTAGTTAGAGGAGTGAAGACCCCCCAGTCTTACCAGGCAGGGGTCAGAGGTGGGAGGAGAGGGATTTGGTTCCAGTTGCGGGGCTACTCTGGCCATAGCTGACCTCAGGAGGGCCCTGTGTGGTCTTTGTGCAACACTTTCATGCCTGGGTTTCCATGCACCCTGAGCTTATTATGGGCTGTGCAATTTCCATAGAACATACACTGTGCATACCTGACAGATGGAGAAACCAGAGAGAGGCTTGCTCAGAGTCACTAGGCAAGAAGGTGGCAGGATTCTCATGCCCGGACTCCTAAGCCAGTGCTCCTGCCACCTCACTGAGACTTTTTGAGAATCGCAGGCCGTGTCCCGCCTCAGTTCCCCAGTAACTGGTTAACAATTCTCAAAGGGCCTCAGATTGCCCAAGATGCCTCTGTCTGCTGCCCTCCCAGGCCCTGGGATCACATTCTTCTCCAGGCAGATCCTGGTCTTGGCTTGGCCTGGAACCCTGAGTTCTTGCTAATCACTTACCGTCTCCTGGGTCTAGTGATCAGGAGAGGTATTTGTCCCGCATCCTGGGCCTGAGTCACTCATCGACTGAAGTTCCCAGTGGAGAGGAAGCTCAGCAGGACACTGGGTCTAAGGGCTGGAGATGTTTGTGGCACTTGCTGAACATCTTCCACGTGTCCCCTGCTTGCTGGGCCACTCTGGGACTAACAGTGTATAAAACAGAGACCGCGTCCTCACACTGTCCGCAGGTCTCCGAGGCCACCAGGGAAGAAAGGTACACTGCTTAACTAAGTAGCTCTTCGCCAGCACCATCCTGCCATTGATGAAGCCCCACTGCTGCTTGCCGGGGGCAGGGAGTGTGATGCCCATTTTGCAGATGGGCAAGCTGAGGCAGGTACCTGTTCAGGATCACAAGGCTGATAAGCGGTGATGCTCAGGTCTGGCCCACAGCCTTCTCCTTAGCTCTGGGCTGCCTTCCACTTGCCTGATGTTGGTTTTTGTCTGAATTCCTTGGAGTGGGCAGGTGTGACAGGAAGAAGTGGTGGTACCAAAGTCAGATAGCTTCTCTTGTCCCTGGGAGCCCTGATTTTAGAGTGTGGTTTTAGCAGGAGACCTGACCCACCCTAATTCCCTGTCTGTTGGGGCTTCTGCCCGCTTCCTGGAGAGCAAAGCCAGCCGTGGAGACGCGGGTTGGCAGCCCTGGGCCATCATCCAGGCGCAGCAGGTGCCAGGGCATTCATCCCCACCTTGGTGCTATATATGGGCGTTCCCTGCCCCCTCACCTTGGGCCCTTTAGGGTCCTGACATTCTGCATCTAGAACTTGCCATGAGGTGGTGGGGGAGTTCAGCACTGACCTTGTGCCCAGGGAGCTGCTGTCCTTGCTGAGTGAGACTGGCCTCGGTCCCCTGGAGGCAGCAAGCCCTGGCTGTGGCCCCTGCAGGGGGAGTGGGTGTGGGGACCCCAGCCAGCGCACCTCCCACCTGGCAGGAGGAGGCCAGACAGCTGCAGAAGGTGCTTCCAATGGGGCCAAGTCCGTCAGTGCACTCCTGCTCTGGGGTGGAGACTGATGCCAGGGGACCAGTGTAGACTGGTGAAGAAGTGTGTGTGTGTGTGTGTGTGTGTGTGTGTGTGTGTGTGTGTGTGAGTGTGCATGCATGAGAGTGTGAGTGTGTGTACGAGATTAAATAAACATTGTGACTAAGAGACATTTTTTGGATACCTATTTTATATCAGGACTTGCCGAGATCAGCCGTTCCCAGCCAGAGTTGATTCTGCAGCCAGGGGGACATTTGGTGTCATCTTCAGGCATTTTCAGTTGTCACAACTTGGAGGTGCAGTTGGGGGAGCCAAGGATGCTGTTGAACTCCTTAAGGTGCTTAGGGGAGCCCCCACAACAAAGAGCCCTTGGGCCAGAAGGGCCAGCAGTGCTGATTTTTAGGACGTGTGCTGGAGACATAGCAGTGGGGACACATCCCCCTGCCCCAGGACAGCAGCTGCTGGGGGAAGCAGAGACAGGACAGTGCCGCAGGCCTCTGACCGAGCCTATGAGCAGTGCGGTCCCTGAGCCCGAGCTCTCTGGGGACAGGAGCTGGGTCTGTTCATGGCCAAATCGCCAGACCTGTCACATAGAGGTCCTTGTCAACATAGCTCGTGTTGCTGCTTTGTGTTCTCTATAGACAGCTGTTGAGGGGCAGGGCAGGCTGGGCAGATGGTGGGGAGGGGCCAGGTCTTTTCCCTGTCTGCAGCAGAAGCACCTCAGCTTTTAATTTTTTTTTGCATATTGAAATTTCTTATGACATTTCCTTTGCACAAAAGCACCTGATAAAGAGTTTGGAAAGTTCTTGGGTTGGAGCATCTGAGATGGTGGGGACCGGCCCATGACTAACCCTGCTGGGAGCGTTAAAGTGGGACAGACGCTCGCTTTCTGTCTCTGCAGCTGACCACATGCTGGGCCCAGCCGCTGGGGGCTGGGGGGGGGCGCCACATGCTGGAACCCAGGTGTGTGCACAGCCCCCATTACTGTGAGGCAGTGATGTAGAGGGGCAAACCGCACCCCGCAAGGCAGTTGTGTTTGTGAGCATGCAGCCCCTCCGAAATGGACACGTGCAAAGCTTCCTGTATCCAATTTCTTTATCCAAGCTTTATCCAATTCCCCACAGACGTCAGAGTCCTGGGTTTAGACCAGGCTGTCTCAGCCTTGACACTGTTGACATTTGGGTCGGGTAATTCTCTGTCATCAAGCTGTTGTGGGTGTGGCCGGGTGGTTAACAGCCTCCCTGGCCTGCTCCACCTTCTAGATACCTGGAGCACCCCCAGGCGTGACAGGCAAAAATGTCTCCAGGCATCGCCCCAGGTCCCCTGGGAGCCAGAGTCAGTCCTAGCTGAGCTAGACACTGAGACAGGCGTGGTAGCTTCTCCTCTGGGCTCCCCCCGGGCCCTGAGCTGGCTAAGGGGGCTCTGCCAGATGGGGCCCCTCCCGCAAGTCCTTGACCGTTGAGAGGACTCGACCGTTCTCAGCGTGGTGCTCCTGCGGTCTGGGGAGCCGACTCAGAGCAGGGAGAGAGGGTGCCAGGTAAAGGGGTTTCTCCTGGTGCACGCTGGGGAGCCAGGAGGCAGAGCTTGGCCACCTTCTGTTTTGAAGGCCGGGGAAGGAGCTGCTAGAGGCTGTGTTCCTATTCAAGTGTGATCGCAGTTCCTGCAAGCCACCAAACTGGACTGAACCACAGCGTGTGCTGAGTCTTTATCACGGTAGAAGCGTTTTCAAGGCCCTTTGCTCTGGTGGGTCAGTGACAATTCAAAAGGGAATGTAAATGAACGTGTCGCTGTGTGCTTTGCAGCTCTGTGCAGGGAGCGAGTTATTCTCGTACCTGGAATACGCAGGCGCTAGAGGTGGAGAAGGGGACTAGATAGGTGAGCTTTGTGCGTGGTGGAGCTCAAGGGGGGACTGAAGGACGCTGGCTCCCATCCAGCCAGAGGTGAGTGGAGGACCCTGGCCTCACCCAGGGTTCTCTGCCCAGCAGGGTGTGTCCTGAAGCCCCTGTGAACCATGAAGTCCTTTCGCTCTCAGCATGGGAGGTGCCGTTGCCAGGCCTCTGGACTTCTGGAAGGCTCTCTCGGCCGTGTAGGCGAGGTGTCCCACAGGCCAGGGTCTCGGGACCATGGGCGCGCTGAATTAGCAAGGCTCACAGACCCTGGCTTTTCATGCATCCTGCCTCTGAACTGGCAGCTGCCCAGGAATGCTCGCAGATATAAAACCGACTTTGTCTTTGGAATGTTCTGGAGCAGCGACTCCAAAGGCTGCATAAAGGCATTCTTGTGGGATGGTTATCTGCTGGGGAAAAATCACGCTGCGGCCCCAGAGCAGAGCATCCCGTGGCCAACAGGATCTGCCCACAGAATGCCATGTGTTGGCACCGGGCGTGGGTCCGGGTGGCTCTGCTCTGGCCAGCTGACCTCGGGGCAGAGTTCCACAGGGCTTCTGTGGGCTCTGGGAGCTGGCTCTGTACAGAAGCCCTGGGCTGGAATCTCAGAATCTTTCATGGCCTTCAAAGGGCCTGGGCTGCGGGGTCCAGACGCCGCTCCGGAGGCTGCAGAGAAAGCCTTGGTCAGGCCGTGCCCCATGAGGTGCCCTGCGGGACACCTAGCTGTATGAGCTGGGCATGGCCTGGGCTCCCCTCCCGCCCCTCACCTTTCCTCAAGTCTCTCCTGCACTGCCTGTAACACTCATCCCTCTGCCCTGGGCCTCGGGCCTCCCCCAGGTGTTGACGGACATTTTACTTTTCTATCTTGACTACCAATCATAAACATGAATGTTTATCCCTCCGGCTTCCAGAGTAGGCTCTGGGCAGTATGCTCAGGAGACAGCACCGTCCTGCCAGGCCTCGCTCCCTCAGGAGTTCACTAGGCTGAGTTCCAGGCTGGTGCAGCTCTGCTCCGTGTCCTTGTGCCTGTGTTTTCTGGCCCTTCTGTACCTGCCCCCAGTTAGAGCCCAGGAGGAGGAGGCCCTCCTGCCACCTGTGCCTGCCTGCCTCCCTGTGTGTCAGCTCAAGTCCTGCTCTTGGCCTTGACTGTCCTTGTTCTTTCAAAACCCTACTGAGTGCTCAGTGCCTGTCAGGGTTTGGCTAAAGGTTTCTCCTGTTCCCCGCCCCTCCAAGCTCAGCAAGTAGCCCAGAGTCCTGCTCAGAGGTGTGTGTGTGTGTGTGTGTGTGTGTGTGTGTGTGTGGTGTGTGTGTGTGTTGTGTGTTTGGGACCAGGAATATGGGGCTCCTTCTAAAATGCGTAGAAGTGTCCTGGATATAGTGGGTGGCTGGGCCTTGGTGTGGGAACCTGCTTTTGAGTCCCTGTCCAGTCGCTTTGTTAGAAAGGTATTTGTGTCCATGTGCCCTGTTTCCTCTTCCAGGAAATCTGCTGCCCAACCCCAGCAGGAAAGCTGGGAAGGGGCACTGGCACAAGGGACCTCCTTGTAGTGTAATGCATGTGTGGGGAGATCTGCTGGGTGGCATGAGGGCCCTGCCTTTTGCCTATCTCATTCCCTGGCGTTGGATTTGCTGTCTTCAGGAAACATCTCCTGGCAGGAAGTGCTGACCTCCTGGCTTTCTCCCCCTTGCAGGCAGGTGACAGCAAGGTCATGTCTCGGGAGCTACAGGACGTGGACCTCGCCGAGGTGAAGCCTCTGGTGGAGAAAGGGGAGGTGAGTGGAAACGCTCATGGCTATCCCTTCGCATGCTTTAGTCTGCTTTTCTGTTGCTGCAACCAAAATACCTGACACGAACAACACAGAGGAGGAATGTTTATCTGGCTTACCATTTCAGAGGCACAGTCTATAGTTGGCTGGTTCTAAGGCAGGCATCACGGTAGCACGGTGTGGCAGAGAAAGGCTGACCTCAACTCAATGACTGCCAGACACAGAGAGAGAGGAATTGACCAGGGACAGATAGAGTCTCCAAAGCCACACCCCCAGTGACTTACCTGCACTCAAATGATGAATCCTTTAGTGGACTTGAGCAGATTAGAGCCCGGATTCCATTATTTCACCTTTGAATCTTGTTGCATGGGGACCACGCTTCCAACATAAGAGCCTTTGGGGGAACGTTCCAAACCCAACTGTAACAGGTACACAGCATACACGCTCATGGGTGTGCACAGATGCATGGGCACATAACATGCACACATGTGAACCAACATGCCCCACACATACACAACTGTGTGTGTGCATGCACGTCTCCCTGCTTCCTTGAATGCACAGGGGTAAGAGGTATCGACTCAAGTCCCAGCTGGTTGACTAAGTGCCATAGCGCCATGGACTGGGCCCCTCCTCTGCCCATTTATAAAGTGAAGCCATTGGACCAGGCTTCTCCAGCAGCCCTGTGCCCGACATCTGTGGTTCTAGATCATGCAACATAGAGCCTGGTTACCATGGGGTCTGCCTATCCCGTGACTCAGTGGCATAGCCACATACTCTGGGGCCACGCAGCCTGCGGTTGAGTCCTGGCCGTGGTACCTTGCAGCTTTGTGTGCATGGTGACTGCGTCATGCTCTTCATACTTTAGAATCTCATCTGTGACATGGAGCTCTTGGGCCTCCCCGCGTGGGGCTGGGCGGGAGGCAGCCCACTGATTCACACAGTGCAGTCTGGACTGGCTGTGCAGGAGATGAGCACTACACATTAGCGCCTGTGGTTGCTGTTATCTTCTGTGAACAGAGGCCCTCCTGTTGGGAGCAGAAGCCCCTGCCCTCCAGCCCGCGCTGGTGTGGTTCATGTTGGGCTGATTGTTTTGACAGTGGATGAGCCTTTCTATTTGCATAGTTGACATTTAGTTATTAAATCATGCTCACATCCTGCCTCTCAGAGACTCCTAACTGCCTGCTGATGCCTCCTTTTAAAAATGTGGAAGCTCAGGCTTAAAAGTGAAGCTACTCTAAGGCCAACTAAATGCTTTTTAAAATAATTATTAACACTCATTGATCATGTTCCTCATGCCTGCCTCTCGGCTAATCACATTTCCACTGTCCCCAGTGTGGTGCCGCTAGGCTCTGTGATTGTCCTCATTGTACAGCAGAGGAAGAGGAGTCTCAGGGAGGATGATTTGTCCTTGGTCACAGAGTTACAGAGTGTGGGACATGGAATCGAACCCAGGCCATCTGCCTTTGGTGACAGAGTGCTCATTTAATTTCTGTAGGACTCTACATGTGGCTGCTCTGCCTCGCGTCCCTGATCTCATGAATGTTTCATTATGAATGTGTGAAGCACCTATCTCCACTATCTCCATTCCCATTTTGCAGATTAAAAAAAAAAGTTTGCAGTTTCATTCAGATAGTCGATACAACTACAGTCAGAAAGCAAGCCTGGAGAAGCTGCGGAATATTTACTGACCATTCCGCCCCAGGGCTCTGCACGCGTCCTTCAAGGGCCAGATGGTCTACTTCCTAGGCTCTGTGGGCCACGTGACTCTGCGGCCACTCCAGCCAGCCCTCCATACTCCATATCCGGGGGGGGGGTCTACATTCAACAGACCATGGTTTAAAAATATCTGAAAAGAGAACTGCATCTATACTGAACGCTTTTTTCTTATTATTTCCTAAACAATATATTCTAACAACTATTTATATAGCATGTACATTACAATAGATATTACAAGTCATCTAGTGATGATTTGACGTATACAAGAGGATGTGCGTGGGTGGTATGCAAATACTACACCATTTTTATCTAAGGGACTTTAGCATTTGAGGACTTTGTTATGCACAGGGTGGGAGGGGGTTCCTGGAAGCCCCCTCGGATACCGAGGGATGACTGATACTCAACTTTGCCATTATAGCGTGACAGCAGCCGTGGTCAGTGTGTGGGAGAATGGGTTTGCTGTACACCAATAAAACTTCACTTACAAAAATAGGTCTGTGGTCGGCCAACCCCTACCGTGTACTATCATGCTCTAAATTTATTTCTAAATCTGCACTGCAGGTCTATGACAGTCTTGTAAACAATCAAACAAAAAACTCCTAGGTAGGACAAATGCATATCGACATATTCCTATCGCCCCCTTTAGAAAAACATAAGAAAATAGTATACGGCACCCAGCTTTATCCCTTAAGACATGTCAAGGGGCTCTTTCCCATGTTGGTCCATAGAGAGCTTGCGTTTCTTTCTCCAGCTATGTAGTATTCCACCAGTTTTTTGGGCTGGTGGCTGGTTTGTGGGCACGTCGGTCTTCTCAACCATTCTCCGTTACAAACAATGGGGCACAATGTTGGGGCCCTCACTGTACCCGGCATGCATGTCATTTCACATGTGTGCAGACGTGACTGGAGGAAAGACTCTCAGAGTGGCATTGCTGGACCCGAGGCTAAATACCTTTTCAAACATGTTATCTATTTCCCGCAGCCCACTGGTATCTTTAGAACATCTTTAGGCATCAAAGAGCTTGCAAACTCTAGGATACGTGCTAGTTCACCTGTAAGGAGTTATTTACTTTTCAAGGTTTAGATGGAAACAAGTTCCTTTCAGTTCCTTAGATGGACTCAGCCAAGTGTTTCAAATTAGATTTGCTGTTAGGAAGTTCATCCTGATGTGTACCCTCAATCTGGACTGTCATTCTGCTGTTACTATTTTGCAGGTTGTTCAGAATGGCTTTCCCCATCCCTTCCTGCCAACACACACACACACACACACACACACACACACACGTGTATTTAGCACCTCCCTGATGTTCTTATCCAAAGCTATTTTAATCCCTAGCAGCAGGACATCTGTCAAGATGGAGTTTTGTGTCCTTGTTGTGCAAAAGGGGAAAAGGGATGTCTGTGCTTTGGGGTCTGCTGGGCCAAGTTCTTTCCTGGGGTCAGTGGTGGGTCAGGCTGGGGCTGGATGTTTGGAGAGCATTTGCAGTCCATCTCTGGGTCAGGAGGAAGACCTGCTGGCACGCTGTAGAAAGGTCATCCTCCTCTGAGCCACGCTTTCACAGCTCCTCCAGACACAAGGACCCTTTCCTGGTCTTCCTGGACCTTCCTTGCCACTGAAAATGATGGTGAAAGGTGGAATTTGGGCTGAAATTCATAATGTTTAGATTGAAGGAAAAGCTGAGAGGTGCCCATTCTTCCACTCATGAAAGATTGGGTTTTAACCCAGAATCCAAAGAGTGGCAGCCACAGAAAAAAACCTAAGGAGGGTCATGGCCGGTTTGAGTTTTAAAAGTATAGCACCTGTGTGGAGATAAGACCAGTTAATAGCCATTTACAGTCCTGTATCGCTCAAGCTCGTGGTCAGCTGGGACCTTCACATCTTTTTTCTTCAAGGCTTTTGTTCGAAGAGAATCCAGCCAATGTGTCTGCTTTTTCTGTTGTCCTATTACTCTTTGAAATGGAAAGAAAGTCTTCCTTTGTAAGGAAAAAGGGAGGTGGATACGGATTCAGGGTGCGGAGAGGCCTGTGTGCTCCAACATTATTTCCCTGACTGGGGAAACTGATCGCGTCTTTGTGTCTTGTCTCTCCACAGACCATCACCGGCCTCCTGCAGGAGTTCGATGTTCAGGCAAGTAGAGAGTGTGGCCCCTTCCCTATCACCCCTCCTCTTTTTCTGTTGGTTTGGAGTAGATCACTGTTTAAACATGGGGGGCCGGGGAGGGAAGGAAGTGGTCTGTGCCAGGTCCCCCCACTCCTGGCCAAAGATGAAGGGGCCAGTCACGCCCCAAGACAGCAAGACAGACCATGCTGTGCTGAGTCCTGGTGGTGGTGGTGGAGACAGCAAAATGCCTTCTGGCATCAGGAGCGTGTGTCTCCCCAGAAGAGGAGAGTTGAGGGGTGTGTGGCCACAGGCAGGCTGAGCGCGCACCCCTGAACTTCCATCTCCCCTCACCCCAGCCTCTGCATGCCCATCCTCCATTATCCCCCCCCCAAGCCACCCCAATCTCTCCTCCTGAGTCTCACTGCCCACCCCAGATGGGAATCAAACATTGTCTTCGGAAGGAACATGTCCGGCAGGGGTTGGAAACACTGGCTTGCACAGGGCCCCGGAGGACTTGAATGCTGGCTCCAGGTGCATGGGCCTTTGCAAATTAACCACTGGCCCGGGCTCTGAGGAACCTCCGGCATGGGTCCCAGGCCTTGGCTTCTCTCTGGTCACTTGTTCTCCTCTGAGGACAGCCCGCAGGGCTGTGCAGTACTGACGTTCAGAACATACAAGTTAAGCTGCCACTGTGCACAGACCCTGTGTCTCTATAAGATGTGTGGCACTTAACTCGGCAGGGGACACCCCACTGAACCCTGGGCCCTATAAAGTAGTTCTCTATTCTGTGTGTGTGTGTGTGTGTGTGTGTGTGTGTGTGTGTGCACATGTGCGTGTGGTACTGGGGGTTGAACCTAGCGGCATTCTACCTCCGAGCTACACCCCAGCCCTTTTAATTTTTTTAAATTTTGAAACAGGGTCTCGCTAAGTTGCTGAGGTTGGCCTTGAACCTGTGATCTTCTTGTCTCAGTCCCCGAAGTACTGGGATTGAGGTGTGTACCACTGCACCTGGCTTCTTTGCCTCTGTTCTTAGTGCAGAGGAAGCTGAAGCCCAAAGAGTTAGGTGTGCCCGGCCCGCTGTCACATGGCTGGCCCGGTGCTCTGTGGGGTTTGACCATGAAAACGTGCTGTACAGTCTCCTCGGTCCAGGTGGGCCCAGAAGCGAGTCCGAATCCAGGGACAGCAGCTGTGTCTGTGCTGTGCAGAGAGGACGGGCACTGGCTTCCTTGAGGAGCGACCTGGTGAGCTGGCACTGAACACAACCTGCTCTAGCGAGGTCCTGCAGCCCGAGCCCTTCCTCAGAGTCAGGGGCACCTGGGACAGAGGGGGCAGCTAATTCCGCACAGGGTCTGATTTAGAAGCAGCCCAGCATGGAGCGCCTCCTGTCCCCCCAGGAGTCTCCTGGCCTAATCAGCTGGTGTTTACAGTACCCTGCAGTCCCAGCCTCTCCCTGCGTCTGCAGCCGGTGAATTCCGGCCAGGGCTGGCTATCTGAATTGAGCCAGTGAAGAAATTGAGTCACTGAGACATGAAACTTGCCAAAGGTCAGGACTGGGCCTCTTAGAGTCCGCCTGCTGCAGACTGTGTTCTGACTCACCCTTTCAAGCTCTGTGCCTTTGAGTACACTGAGCCTAGGTCGACCTCCACCTGTACAATTAGCCCGACGGTGAGAGTTCACACTTTGGAGTGCCTGCTGTGCACCAGGCATGGTTAGAAGCATGTGGTCATTAATTTAATGAAATGCACTCATTTAATCTGCTACAGAGCCCTGGCTAGGGAGGTCATGGTATTATCCTTTTTCGGGTGAGCAGGGCCTCAGTGTCACAAGGTCACGTGCAGAGTCACTATTTGACACCCCCACCCCCACCCCGTGCCAATGCAGACACCAGTGGAATTCAGAGCAGCACCCACAGCACACAGGCAAAGCCACCCTTTGCGGAAGTGACCCTTAGACTCTGGGGACTGGGATGCAGGGGCCACCAGTGTCTTTCTCCACATGCCCCTGGGGGCCAGAGGGAATGTGGTCAGATCAGGAGCATGCCTCCAGGCACACCTTCTCAGACCCTGGGGTCCCTGGGGCGGCAGTGTCAGGAGAGTCCCCACCTGCACTCAGCCTGCAGCGCCATTAAAGTGGGAAGCGGGGACTGCATGGCAGGCTCAGCCCAGCCTGCGTGCAGGAGAACGGAGGGCCTGGGAGGGGTGGGTGTGCTGCTCCTTGGGGTCTAAGTGGGATCTGGGAAGGGGGCAAAGGGTAGCACAGGCCTGAGAGAACAGCTTTGCACTCCATCCCTGTCCCCTACCCTCCCACTGGGCCTGGCTTGTTTGATCCACTGAGACCCAGTCTGTCATGTCTACCTGCCCCGCTGTGAAAGGCAGGCGTGGTGGGCCTGGAACGTCACTGTGATGGCTCCATCTAGCACAGGGAGCACAGATCTTGGTCTCATGGAGGTCTCCAGTTCCACCTTCTTGTTTAAAAAGAGGAGAGTCAGGTTGGGAAGGGACTTGTCTGAGGCTACCCAGCAGTGACTGGGAGAAGTAGTGTCAGACCCCGGGTCTCCCCTTCTCATCCCAGACCTGCCGTGCTGCCTGCGCAGATGCTGGCGAGGTTGGTGACCAGTGCCGGGTACTGCAGTAGAGTAACATCAGAGGTGCCATACTGTCTTCATTCATATGGGGAAGCTGAGGCCAGGTGCTGGGCCTGGGGACCGCGCCCAGTCTGTGCGACTGGAGGAAACGCACATTCTCATGCGTCTTCCTGTGCTGCGGTCTCCCTCCTCTGCTGGCCAGAGCTTAACTCCGTCCATCTCTGTCTGATCTCGCAGGGCACGAGGCATGGGTAGGTACTCAGGACAGTTTGGAAGGGGACTGGATTGTCCGCGAGATCCCAGGTTTATCTCGTCTGGTCCTTCCATGTCCAGCCAGTGCAACTGAGGGACAGAGCGAGGGGAAGCCATCCATGCAGGGCTGCACGGAGCAGCAGCTCCTGGTTGTGACATTGGATCTCGCTTCTCATCTAATCGGTTTTCTTTTTTGTCCATATCCCAGGGCAATTAGAGCTGTAAACCAGCAGCAGCTGTAGCCGGAGGCCCTGGCTGTTTGATTGGTTCTGTGACCTGAGCAAAGCTGTAAACGGGCGGCCCCAGGGGCCGTCTGGCTGGTCAGGGCCAGGCCTCTGCTAGGAGCCATCCATCCTAACCTACTTTCTCTGTCCCTGAGCTGTGGCTTGCTGCAGCTCCCTAGGCAGCAGCGGGGGGCTCCTGTGGGTGAGGGCTGGGGGTCTTCCTGCTTGCTGTGATTATCTGTCCTCCTCTGGGTCCAGGCCACATCCCAGAGCCAGCAAAAGTGTGCTGCCAGCCCCCGGGCCTTTTGTTGGTGAGTTCCCTCCTGTCCCTCCAGCCTCAGTCTCCTCTGGGAAGTGCTCCAGCCAGCTGTGTTCAAGTGGCAGTGGGGAAGACGGTAGGTAGTGTTCTTAACTCCTCAGTGCTGGGTCAAACACTGCACCCCCTGCCTTCTGTGGTGGGTCCCCCTTTTTTATTGTGGTAAAATGTAAGTAACATAAAATGTGCCATCTTACCCATTTTTAAGTGTAAAATTAGGTGGCATTAATTAGCACATGCACACTGTCACTCAGTCACTGCCACTGTTCATCTCTGGGACTGTTTGTCATGCAGCACTGAGCTCTGTACCCATTACACAGAAATTGCACCCTTAGGACATTAGCAAAGTGGAGATCCCCGGAGGAGCCTTTGGAAGGGGGTGGCAGAAGTCAGGGCTCTCCTATGAGGGTGGGCACTTTCCTATTGTGCAGTCCCTAGTTGCTCACAAATGCCCACTCTGTGCCTGCCATGGTCCTAGGTGCAGGGACATGGTAGCCACAGGGCTTCACATCCAGGAATTGGTCAACTTGCTCTGACTGCAGCGATTCCCACTGTATGCTGTGGGCCAGTGTCCCTGGCGAGCCAGGCTGGGACCCAGGGCTTCCATGCTCTCTTGCCAGCTCTTCTGGGACCTGTACCATCATGCCTACTTTACAGATGGGGAAACTGAGGCTTTCCCATGGCCTACAGCTGCAAAGCAGAGCCGTTGATTCCTGCTCTGTCTGACACAGTCCTCGGGACTAGATTCCTCTTCCTCTCTGCAGTTTTTGTTTTTTAAAAATCTGGCCAACCATCTGCTCTAAACTACTTCCTCAGGCTTATGTTGAACTCGTTGGCGTGAGCTGATGTGGGACTCATCACTGGGACTTAACGGCAATCTGCTCGCACCGCGTCATTTATGTGCTGATTATAACGGGGTCCTGTCTGCCTGGCAGTTCTCGGGGACCCGGCTGAGGGGAGTCAGCTGCTTTACTGAGCAGATCTGACAGCAACCCATGCCTTGGCTTCAGAAATCCTTGGTGCTTTAGCCCTTTGACTAAGTCTGACCGACTTTCCCTTCTTCTCCTGATGTAGCCAAGAATTTCAGCTTTTAAGATGTTTCTGCGGGTCAAAACATACTCACAGCCCGGAGCTCGGCCGAGAGAAGCTGCTGCGTGTCCTGTCTGCCGCTGAGCTGTTGAGCGGCCTGTCTTGGGAGACAGCTCAGCTGCCAGGGCAGATGGCATCTTGGCCTTATCTCTCCCTGGCTGATAACACCTTTGGGTGGTCTGTTTGTCTGGCCCTAGGCGATGTTTTAGGGTCACTCAGTTGGTGATGTGCATGCAAGGTCCTGCCTCAGGACCCTGCATGTCCCCTTCTTGGGGGTGTATGAGCCCCTCAGAGCTCCAGGCTCCTGGCTGGGGTGCCCTGGCTGCAGGAAGGACGCCATTTCTTCTGGGCCTACTGAGAAGAAGGCTCTGGCATCCATCCACTGTGTTTGCAAATTCGAAGAGAGGGAGGGCGGGGGTATTTAAGGTTCTAGTTTATTTCCTTTAGCTAGAATTCTAGGGCTCAAGATGATCAGAGTTGGCCGATGCCTTTGAGATGGTCTAATCCCTTCTGCTGCAGATGGGCAGGCCTCATCAGAGTCTCTGGGCACCCGCTCCCATGTCTGGGTTTCCTCACCAAGGTGGGAGATGTTGCCCCACCCTACCCCTGCTGCAGACCAGTTTGAGGATGGGTAGGAAATTGCCAAAGGGTACTATGGAGATAGTCCTAAGTTGAGGTCCAGCTGCCCCTGACAGTGTAATAATCATGGGAGTCGTGACCACTGGCATCTCTTAAAGCACAGACTGTACGCCAGAGTTGGGTGTAGGTCTTTTCCCACGTCGTCTTGTTTCCCCTCGTGCTAGCTTCATAAGTAGCATCACTGCTTTTCTTACTTTATCCTTGAAGGTACAACACCCAGGGAAGGCCTGAGGGATTTCCCCAGGGTCACACAATGAGGAGATGGATGGCAGAGGTTGCCTCAGTTTCCTTTCTGGAGCCAACGTCCATGTACGTAGTCCCCAGGACAGGGCAGAGCTGTGTCCACTACCTGTCATTCCTAGCCCGTGGGCTGGGCAGCTTCCCACAGCCTCGAGTCGCCTCTCCTGTTGGGTTTGCTCTTTCTAATCTCTTCCACCTGGATCTCTAGTTTTTCAGATGGTTTGATTTGATTTGGTTTCCATGGGAATCGGTGTTTGTGTGCTCACCAGGGCTCCCTGGAAAATGAGCTGATGTTCCCCACAGAGCCTTCTGCTGAGGGGCTGGAGGATGAGGCAGGACGGCCGGGTCTCCTGAGGGCTGGCTCTGGGTCTAGGGGAGTAAGATTCCTGTGGGGGGGCCGATTATTTTCCCTTCCCTTGGAAGCCTGTCAGCTCACGGGGAAAATGGGCATGATGACCTTTTCCTAATGTCTTTCTTTCTGCACACTTGCTTCTTGTTTTCCTGCCCCCTGACTGAAGGCGGGCAGGACTCAGAAGCTTGGAAATCCTCAACCCACCATTTCCACCCTCGCTCTCCCCTCCCCCTCCCCCGCCCGCTTCCTGGCAGAGCCTCAGGGACTCAGAGCAAACCCGGGGACAGATGGCAGGGCGCTCATCTGGATCAACGCAGGAGGAGGCTTGGAGGAATAAATACGGGCTGTCTCTTCTTGTGGGTTTCCTAGGAATGCCCAGCGCCCGGGGTGGGAAGCAGAGCCAGGGCTCTGAGGTCTGTCTCCAAGCAGGCTGACCCGGTGTAGACCCTCCTCTTCTGGTGCTCTGGAAACGATGCTGTGGACCGAGGCGGGTCCAGCCCCAGCTCCGCCGATTGCCAGCCCTCAGTCCTTGACCACTCACTTGACCTCCCTGGGTGTCATTTTCTAATCTGTTACATGGGGGAGGGTGTCACCATCTTGGAACATTAAGCCCACACAGCCTTGGAGACAGCCTCAGGCTTGGGCCTCCTGCCCCCAGCCCACGGCAGTGGGTCCAGTCTCTCTCCCTTCCCTCCTGCAAGAGACATTCCTCCTGATTCTTTCCGTGGAGAACCGAGGCCTGCAGCAGGGTCACAGCCGCAGGTCGTGATCCCGGGGCTGACACCTTCCTGTCCTTAGCAGCCGTTGCCTGAGCGTGTTTTCCGTGCATTGCTGTGGTATGATGACATTGGAGAAGACTGCAGGACAAAGGGCTGCGTCTGGCCCAGCCTCACCTGAAGGCCTTCCTGTCTTCCAGGTGTCCGTCCCCGCCCGATGCCTGGGGAGTTGGGCAGGGGTCATGGCTTCGGAAGCCTGCCTGGAATCTTGACCATCTGTGGCCTGTGCCCTTGGCCCTACACCGCAGCCACACAGCTGTCTTTAAAGGGCCAGCATGAGAGTACGGGGCCAGACCTGGCTTGGTAGATTTGCTGGAGAATGGGTGGCTGGCTTTATCTGCAAATGCTATTGTGCGCCTCCCACCCCCCATGTCATCTTCCCTTCTCTCTATGTATCTTTCTTAAAGGAAAGGTTCTTAAGCCCAAGGGCACAGCCATGTGCTGTTTTAGATAAGATGGCGTTGGCGGCACAGGTCCCTGGCACTCCCTCTTGTGCCTCTGTTCTCATGATGGGCCTTCTTGCCTCAACAGACCTGGGTTTAATGCTGGGTCTGATGAGCCACAGTCAGCTTTCTGGCCTGTCCTTTCATTGGGCACCCGCTACTCTGGCTGTGCCCAGACCCCAAGGCTTGCTAGACGGGGGGAGGGGCAGCCAGCACACCAGAGACTTAGGGCTGGGTAAGTGTGTCATCCTCTTAGAGTTCCTACAGTCAGCGTCTACCTAGGGCCGCTGGAAGGAGGGGATTATGGAGGGGTGCAGCAGCTGTCCCTGGGGCCCTCGGGTCACCCATCCAGTTGACTTAAGCCATCAGGCTGTTCCTCGTGGTACTCAGTTATCGTCTCTCAAGTAGTTGTCCAGTTGTCCAACCAACCAGGTCTGCAGAGTGGTTTTAGTCCTGGAAATGGCTCTGGGGAGCAGGAGTGCTTTACAGTTTAGGACAGACCCTGTCAAAGAAAGATGATCATTTGGCCAAGGGTATATATTGGCTGTATTCTTAGTATTAATATTACTCAACAAATGGTGCCCTAGCACAAAAATATTTGCTGTTCTTGCCGACCTAGAAGGCCTAGCCAAGCAGACCGTGAATGTCACCCAGCCCCAGATTCCTTCCAACTTCCTGCTCTGTCACCTTGAGTGTGTAGCTTCTGTCCTCATATTGAAAAGACAGCTGCTGAGTCCCCAAGCATCTCATCCATGTTCCAGGTAGGAAGCAGGTTGAAAGGCAAGAGGAAGGAAAATTTTCCAAGGTTGAGCCTTTAAAAAAAAAAAAAAACTCACCATGAAGCCCCAGCAAGTTCTATTGACATGTCGCTGGCCAGAACAAAGTCTCCTGACTGTCCTCAGATGCAGTGGAGACAGGGAAGGGGAGAATTTTGTCAGGCACGTCGCTGCTTGGTACAAAATTGCAATTCATAAAAAAGGGAACAGCTGTTTTGGAGGCCAGCCAGCAGAGTGTAGTACACAAAGCTCCACAGCCAGGAGTGGCAGCCAACGAGATGACATGTTGGAGGTGTGCATACTGGTGGGGACCATTTTCCCACTTGCCAGCAGCATAGACTGCATTGGCAAATGTCATGCTTATACTTGCTTGCTTATAGGCAGCGGTGTAGACGGTGTCGATCTCTTAAGTGCCAGACCCAGTCTGTGGCAGAGCCCGCCTCTCCGTCTGGGAATTGGCACTCTGGTCCAGGAGGTGGTGACTAAACAGACATGTGTATCTGTGTTGGGTGCTGCCGAGATGAGAAGCGGGGAACGTGTGGTGTGGCGTGCGGTAGGAAGGGCCCTTTCAAGCAGGCGATGCTTGTGCTAAGCCTTTCTCACCTGACACACCTGTCCGCAGACATATGCACACCTGTGGTGGGGGACAGGAGCATGCGTTAGCAGGCAGGGACTTGCAGGTATTACCTCACTGTTCCGTGTGTTAGTGTGACCCTGGGTGTGCCTGCGGATTGCCAGTGCTTGGAGCTGCTGGCGAGATGAAAAGCGACTTGCAGTACAATAAATGTGGGGTCCTGACTTGCTGCAGCCGCCTCCAGGGAGCCACAGTACACATAGCACATTAAGGTTTCCGAAACCACTTCTTCAGATAATTCCTGGCACCCAGAGTAAAACAGGGATGTTAGACAGAGCAGGCTTTAGCCGGGCATGGTGGTGCACGCTTGTAATCCCAGTACTTGGGAGGCTGAGATAGGAGGATCAAAGGTTTGCAGCCAGCCTCAGCTACTTAGTGAGGCCCTCCACAACTTAGTGAGGCCCTGTTTCAAAATCAAGAACAAGAAATAGGGCTGGGGACTTAGCTTGGAGGTAGAATGTCCCTGGGTTCAATCCCTAGTACTTCAAGAGAGAGAGAGAGAGAGAGAGAGAGAGCAGGCTTTGAGTTTGGACTGTCCAATTCTAAGATTGGCTCAAATCATTCTCCACCATTTCTGCTGTGTGAGCATGGGTAAGGTGCCTAGCCTCTCTGAGCCTCGGTTTCCTCATTTCTTCAATGGATGGTGGTTACCCGATGGAGTTGTCCTAAGTTCAGTGAGGGAGCTCATGACAGATGCTCAGGGCATCTGGAGTAAGATGTGATGGCCAGCGTGCTTCTAACTGCCCCCGTCACTGCTGTCATCCTGCACCTGGAGAGAGCAGCTTTCCAGACTGTTCCAGAGCAGGTCAGCGAGAAATCAGCATGGACTGGGATTTTGTGTCTTCTATCCCCTGGCTGGAAGAGACTGGGCTTCTGACCTGAGGGGGAGCAGAGGGGGAGGTGGTGGGGGAGGGGAGGGGAGAGGGGCACGTGTGTTCCCGCCACTGTCCCCACCAGGGGTGCCTTCCGATGAACCCCTCAATGGGACTTTCCCTACCAGGCACAAGGACGCACAGAACACCGTGCTGCCGTGATGTTCTGAGTTTTGGTGTGCAGACTTTGTGGGGACGAAGGAGACACGATGGGTCCCTCCCTCCAGGACACTGGGTGATTCATCTCACAGGGACAGAAGGACACAACGTCCCTGTGGGACTGAAGAGGACAATGGTGTGTGTTTGTGCGCATTGTAATTCTCCCATTCAGTCTCAGACATGGTCTTCCTGGCCTGGGCCAATGGAAAGAGAGCCCCGGGGTTGGCTTAGAACCCCTTGTGCGCGCACGTGTGTGTGTGTGTGTGTGTGTGTGTGTGTGTGTGTGTGTATATAAATTCGGGACCAGGACCTGGGCATGGGGGATATCCCAACACTTGCTTTCTGCCTCCCCCTTTTTGTGTGGGCTGGTGGGCCTGGGCAGGGATGGCAGGAGCCAGCAAACCCCTGGCACAAGGATGCAGATCTTGCAGATAAAGGTTCTAATACTGGTTCCACCACTATGCACCGGTGAGCTTGGGGACTTCAGTTTCTCTACCTGTGAAATGGGGTTGGGAGGCCTTCCTGAGGCTGGAGTCAGGCACTTGTCTGACTCTCGGTGGCTGCTTAGTAAACCTCCTCTCTCCCCAGAGCCCACCTCTGACAGGAGGCTGCCTGCGCCTGTGTGCCTGTCACACAGCATTCCACCCTCTGGGACTGGGCTCTTTATCCCTCCTGATAAGGTGGCCTGGCAAACAGAACCTGCTCAGGTGGAAGTTTGAGGCAGGGTGAGACAGGAGCCATGGCGCTGACTCCCATGTGAGCCCTCTGGAGGGTGAGCCAGTTGGGCTCCATGCGGCTCTTGCTGTCCTGGGGCATGTTTCCTGGAGGGGCTTGTCTCAGTGCTGTGACCAAAAATACCTGGCGACCATAAGTCAGAGGGAGAAAGATGTGTCTGCTCACAGTTCTGGAGGTCTCAGAGGTTTCAGTTCGGGTCACATCTGTGGAGCTCAGGGGTGCAGCAGCAGGAAGCAGAAAGGGAGAAGGGACCCTGTGAACATACATACAGTCTCTGAGACCGCACCCCCAATGACCCACCTCTTCCAGCCACACCCTGCCTGACTTACCACCCCAATGGATTTATAAAATCCACCCCAATGGATTCAACCTCATGATTCAATGATACCACCTCTGTATCAATCTGTGAGCTCTTCCAGGGGACATTTTATATCCAAACCATGCGCCTGTCTGTAGCGGCCTGGAGAGGACCAGGTGGAGAGAGGATGCAGGATGCGGCAGTGCTCTCCTGGACGCTGTGCTCCTCCGGGAGGCCAGGCCTAGGTAGCCACGGCGTCTCAGAGGACGTTGCTACCTGTGCTCTTCTGTGTGTAGATGCTGTGAACGCTCATAGAACAGTCAACCCAGGCGACCTTTCCTTCTTGGACTGGTGGGTGGACCCTTCAAATTAAAAATATAATCTGGAAGGTTGCCAAAGAGATGAGTGGAAATCTGCTACCCATCCCCACCCTGAGGCCACCAGGAACATTCTAGGTGCTGGGGCGTGGGCATCCCAGCTCACTCTGTCACTGTGTTAGCCCTGTGTTTCCCATGCCGAGGGCCTGCTTCCCACAAGGCTGAGCTCCGGCTCCACACGGTGGTGTCCACCCTTGGGATCCAGGTGGAGGCCACTGTCTCTCTTCTCAGAGGTGAGGACTCAGGGGTGGCAGAGTGGGGCGTGGATTTGGACCCAATGTCTGCAAGCACAGGGGACACTGCCTGGTTGGTCCTATTTTTAGAAGGAGCCATGTGGGTCAGCCAGAGAGACAATGAAGAATGTGGCCCCACAATGAACCCTTGTTCCCTGGTGGCTTCAGGGTCCAGCAGATGATCTGTCCACGGGGGCTGGGCCGTTGCCCCAGGCGATGGGTTTTTCCAATGCTTGTTATAGGCAGGAGAGAAGTGTTGGGCCCTGAGGGGACTAGAGAGGGGACAGAGAGATGGGGTGAGCTCTGAATTCTCGGGTACTTGTTTTATGGGGTGACGACAGATGGCTCAGGAGGATCCAGGCACAGCTGGGGAGCTGGACTTCCTATGTATCTGTGTGTGTGAGCACCATCACCCTGGGGGTTCAGGTTCCCTCGCTCCTGGAGGCACCGGGTGGCCCTGGCTGCTGGCCTCAGGGGTCTTCAGAGTGAGCACTGGAGCACCTCATCCCTCTGCCTGCCATGAGGAGGGTTTCCAGGTTCTTGTTGAAAACACAATGCTGAGCTTTCTAATTCCCAGAGGAAAGAGTCCTGGTGCAGACCCTTAACTGCACAACAGTTAGAACTTATTTCTTTCTTTCCTTTTGGAATTAGAACTTATTTCTTTCTTTCCTTTTGAATCTGTTCCTTTTTGAGGGAACCACAGCCTATTCAGCCCCTCCCACCAGCCCCTGGGTGGGTTATATCTTCTTCTTCAGCTCTTGGCTCATTTACCAGAGTACCTGCAACCCGGGACCCTCCCACCATCCCCCTCTGGCTGTGAGTTCTTATCTACGTAGGGACTAAGGCATATACTAGGTGCCTAATAAATGTTTGCTGGATGAAATTGAACTAGCCTAGGTCTGGTAGGTAAGAAACAGCAGAAGTGTGAGCTGCCCCTAGCGTGTCGACAGTATGCGTGTGGTTGGGTCCCATCGCCTCAGAGGGGGTCATCCGCAGGTCCAGGAGCCTGGGGCTCCCTGGCACAACTCCACCTGCTGTCTCCTGTGGGTTTCTAGCATCTTCAGGAGGTAGACAAGTAATAGGCTGGCTCCCATGGTACGATGGGGGTGGCTTGCCCAAGTCCACCAGGCTCCTAAGTGGGTGGCCCACCCCACTCTTCTCTCACGTGAGGAACCCAGCCACCCAGCAGTGATTGATGTGGGTCACATCTGGCTTTAGTACAGAGTGTGGGGGTGACTGGCAGAGTGAGTACGCAGGCTGGAGCATGGCCTGGGCCAGGAGAAGAGGCGCCTGGATCTCTGAGAAGAAGGGGTGGGAGGAAGGAGGAATATGGTATAACTTAGGAGCCCTTTTGGTCAACCCCAAATTATTTCTGTGGGTTTGGACGTTGTTGGCCCACTTAACTGAAAATCCCAGGTGGTGAGTGCCATCTCTAAGACCTCCTTTTCCATCTCTGGGCTGGCTGGATTTTCTTAATTCAGGTCTTGCCCTCATGGTAACAGTGTAGCTGCGGCAGATCCAACCCTCCCAGCCTTGCTAGATCAAGTCCCATCCACTTCCCCAGGAGCCAGAAGTGAGTGTGGTTGGCTCTGATAGACTTGACCAGCAGCAGCTAGGAGGCAAAGTGTTGTGCAGTTAAGGGTCTGCACCAGGACTCTTTCCTCTGCCTCCTGATGGAACTCTCCTGCCCCTTCCTTCCCTCCCTCCCTCTTTCTGGGTGTGGTTTCTGACCAGAGAGACCTGCTGCCCAAAACTCAAGACTCTGGTGGCCAAAGGACATATGCACTTGGAGCTTCCTGCAAGACAGCTAGATACCTGCTGGTGTCCACAGCCAATCAATGCAGCCACACCGAGGCCACCAACCCTGCGTGACAGTCCCTCTATCTGCTCTCTCCTCAGGAACAGGACATTGAGACTTTACATGGCTCCCTCCACGTCACGCTGTGTGGGACCCCCAAGGGAAACCGGCCTGTCATCCTCACGTACCATGACATCGGCATGAACCGTAAGTTCCCAGGATCCCAGGTCCCCTGGTTGTCTGGCTCCCTAGGAAGGGCTGGCCACTGGCAGCTGGCTGTCTCTCCTTTCCTGGACTTCTTGGAGCTGTTCTGGAAGGAACTCTTATTGCAGCCAGGAGAAGCTTGACATGCAAGACATGGGGGGCTCAGCTGTCTTTGTTCCCAGAGATGCTGGTGACAGTGACTTTTAAATTAATGTGTGCAATGGTGTTTAATCTTTCCACAGAATTGTGCAACCAACTTTTAGAATATTGTCCTTACTCCAAAAATAAATCCCTTACCTTGAATCTATCACCTCCAATCTTCCATGCTCCCCAGCCCCAGTAATGACCGCTCAGTATTTTCTGTCTGTATGAATTTTCCTATTCTGGAATCTTATACAAATGGACTCATAGGATACGTGATCTTTTGTGACTGGCTTCCATCATAATGGTTTCAAGATTCATTCCTGTCATAGCCTGTATCAGTACTTCATTTCTTTATTGCAGAACATTGACCCCTTGTATGGACATACCATATTGGTTTATCCATTCTTCAGTTGATGAACATTTAGGCTGTTCCCACTTTTGTTATGAATAGTGCTGCTGTGACTGTTTAGACATTGACTTCTTTAGATTGCCACAAAGTCTTACCATGTGGATGTCCCATTTTTCATAAAGGGAGTGGAACTGAGGCCACTATGAGGAATAGAGCCAAGTCTGTCTGTGGTCAATCGGAAGTCCTTCTCTGAGCTGGAGTGTTGTGAGTTGGAGCCTTGCTTGGTTAGGGATGGATGAGCTGCTACAGCTCATCGGTACCTTCAGAGTGGGGTGATGTCAGGCACTGGCAACCAGGGTTTCCCTTCATTCTTGCTTCTGTCCCGTGTTTTTCCCCTCTGTCCCTGGTATCCATTATGTACCTTGTCCCACTCTAGCACTTTAAAAAACATCATCTTATTTCACTGGAGTTGGACAGGATGGTGTTGCTCCCCTATTTTGGAGAGTTTCATTGTTAGTTACAGTAGGCAGAGTCCTGTAACAAAGGGCTCCAAGACCTCTGTGGCTTAAGGAGATATCTTTTTTTTTCCTCACGTAAAAATTCAGTGAGTATTCAGTGAGCCATGTTCTATGTGGTGACTCAGGGATCCAGGCTCCTGCTATCCCTGGGTTTTCAGAGGCATTTGGTGGCTCTTCTGTATCTGGTAGGTAAATGGGAGAAGAGAGAAAAGGTTTGACCAGGTAGCAGATGTGAGGAGAAAATGGTGAGCATCGCATGCTATTGGCTAGAACCCAATCACATGACCACCTCTAGTTGCAAGGGAGCCTGGGAAATGTAGTCCAACTCTACACCTAGGAGGAGAAGGGAAATGGTTTGCTGGAGGGCAGCTGGCCATCTTTGCCTCAGGCCTTCAGCAACTGGCAGACTCATCCAAGGCCACATAAGAGGAGAGTTCATAGTTATCTGCTTTTTCTTCTTGTTTGAAAAGTATGCGTGCCCCTGCCAGTACCCCTGATATGAGGGCCTCATAGACACAGAGAGAAGGGAGTGTGGGTGGAGGAAGCCCTCTTCATCTTGCGCCATGGTGGCCATGGCGGCCATGGGTGTGAAAGAGGCAGGAGCCGGCCTGGGAGCCTCGCTCAGCTCCAGATGCTAGGTTAAGACTCACCAGCTGGCTGTGCAGTGGGGTTTGCTGACCATCTCCACCCCATCCTGTCATTTATTGCTGCCTTTGTCACCTGGAGGACATGGAGTGGGTCAGGGAAGGTCTTTACTCTTTCTTGGGTGCTCATCTCCCCTGGCGGAACAGGACTGGAACTAATAAAACCAAAGGGCTTTGCCATCCAGCTACCTCGCTTTATCTCATCGAACTTCCTTCTCGTCTCCCTCCTGCCCATTCTCCAGACAAAACCTGCTACAACCCCCTCTTCAACTCTGAGGACATGCAGGAGATCACCCAGCACTTTGCCGTCTGCCACGTGGACGCCCCCGGCCAGCAGGACGGCGCTCCCTCCTTCCCCATGGGGTGAGTGCAGGGGACCTCCTGCTCTGGGCCACGTTTTGTGGATATGTATGTGTGTGTGTGTAGAAAATCTTTCCATTTTAACCATTTTCAAACATCATCAAGTTCATTCAGACATTGCCATGAAACCATCACCACCATCCGTCTCCAGGACGATTTTTTAAAATCATCCTTTGACAAACTGTGCCCGTTAAACACCAGCTCCCCATTTCTGCTAGCCAGGCTGTATGACAGGTGTGCGTCACCTGGACAAGACAGATGTGGGAGACCAGCTTGTGAGGGGGGAAATCTAGAAAGTTGAGAAGAAATAGAGAGGGAGGGAGGTGACATCGACCAAGCACTGACCCGGCCAGGCTTCAGAACTGTTCCTGACAGCTGTCATTTGCCCAGTCCTTGAGGCCACTGGTCTACGGCTGCAGTTGTTAGCACCACTCTCTGCATGAAGACACCCAGGCACAGAGGGGTTGACTGATTTACTCAGGATCACAGAGCTGGGGAGGAGGAGAGTCGGGCTGGGACCCCAGTCTGCTCACTGAGACTCAGGCTGCCTGGCTCCAGGGTGTTTGCACTGCCCGCCCTCCTTGGTGGCCCACATGGCCTTTCGGTGCCTGTGGGTCCTGCTTGCTGAACCCCAGGCAGCGGCGGGCAGTGGAGGCAGACCTCTGAGCCACCTCCATCCCACACCTAGTGCCACCCAGAGCCAGAGCCGGGCAGGTGCTTGACTCCAGGCTTCTAGAAGGGCCTTCTTGGCATTTACAGATAGAAGTCCTTTTTCCTTAGTGTTCAAGGTTATTCTTAATTATTAACCTTTATCGGTGAGGAAGGGAAGGGACATTCAGCCACACAGGTGGGAATAGAAGTAGAAAATTTATTAAAACAATGAGACTCAGTTAACTGTTAACACTAGCGATAAACCAGAGGGCTCTCAATTGGTCAGTGTTGGGTTGGACCAGCGGGGTGAAAGACTTGGAATAAAGGGAGGTTCAGGTCCGCGGCTCCCTGGAGAGGCCTTCACACTGTTCTGAGGCCTGGACCCCCACCCTAGGAGTTTTTTATTCCATTGATCTGGAGACCAACTTGCATGGTGGTTTTCCCCAAATTTACCTTTGATGTGAATGTGCAGCCTGTAGGAACCTGTGTGGGAATGGGCTTGTGGGGGGCATCTCCGAGGCCCTCCCAGGGTGACGTCCCTCCATCCTGAGGCTGAGTCGGCCAAGCAGGGGAGTGGGGGGGGCTGCTGGCTCCTCCCACTCTGGAGTCTGCTCCCTCCCTGCACAGGAGTCCCTTGTGGGCTTGAAGCAGCAGCCCTGTAGCTAGGTGGCTCCTCTAGTTCACACTTTGGGGCTCTGTTGGCTCCAAACTGAGCTGTGGCCATTTGGACGGAGCCTGTGTCTTTGCTCCCTTCTTACCAGAGGCCGTCCTCGCTCAGGGAGCGCACACCACCCAGGTTTTTGCTGTGCTTTCGAAGCTTCTGCACATGCTGGTCCCGGCCTAGGGCACATCTCCCATACTCTTCATTCCTCAGCTCCCACGCCCCTTCAGCATTGCTTCCTCCAGGAAGCCCTCCCTGGCCACTTGAGCTGTGACTAGTCAGTCTCCTGGTTCTGGTGGCCTCTCCCAGCACTCTGTCATGAGTCACGATGCTACTTCCTGCTGACTCTGCACTGGCCTGTCTGCTGTGCTCACGTGGGCCCCTCGTTGCCTCTCCACCATCCTGCCACATGTGTGGTCCTCCACTCCTGTGGATGGAGTTCCTCCGCCCTGCTCTAGCTCCGCCTCCCTGAGGTTGCAACTGTGAATCTCCCAATCCATGTCTTAGACTCCCCCCAACATCCTAACCCCAAAGCCAAACAAAGAGAGGACAGCTCTTTCTGGCTGACCACCCCTTGCTCTGGTGAGGCCAGCCTCAGCGGCACTTACAGACTTGCCAGCAGGAAAGCGCACCAGCGCCATAGAGCCCTTGCCAGGATTCTGTGAGCTTCTCCTGCTCATCCCGGCCCTCTTCCATGGGACCTGGAGCAGAGGGAGCAATAGACAAAAAGCTACTTTCACAAAATAAAAGGAGGGGGATTGGGCTGGGGGAGGAGAGTCAGGGGAGAGGACGGGGTAGTTCCCTTGCACAGGGGATGAGCGGGGTGAGCCCATGTGTATGTGTACGGCGGGGTGCTCAGGACCGGGCTGGAGCCCCTAGGTGGGTTGTTGCGTGCGTCCAATCCTTCTAGGGCAGCCTGTCGGGATGGGGCTCTCACTAACCACCTCTCCCCGTCTCCCCCAGGTACATGTACCCCTCCATGGATCAGCTGGCTGAAATGCTTCCTGGGGTCCTTCACCAGTTTGGGTAAGAACGAGGGATGCCCTTCCCACACATTGCAGAGAAGGCTGGCTCTGGCCTCCCCCTCCCTGGCCTGACCACAGAGGTGTGGGTTGGAGTTTAAAGATGAGGCAGGAGAGGAAGGCCCCGCAGCCTGTGAGCCTGTCCCTTCTGCCTGCCTCCCAGAGATTGAGCCTTTCTTCTTAAGGGGTCCGGTCAGCCCCCTTCCCTCCTGTCCTTGCCTCCTGTTCCTCCACCACTTCTCTCTCCTTCCCATGGAACATTCTGGAACAGGGCTGCCTGAAGCTGTAGCTTCTCCCCAGACCCTCGTTTTGCCAGCAGTTTTCTTTCTCCCTTGAGCCTTGCAAGTGAAGCGGATCATAACCCACGGTTCCGGCCCGATTTGTTTTCATTCCACATTTTAGAATCCAAGATAAAGCTTAGGAGAGGGAAGAAGCAAGGCCTTAGTGTGACTTCCCGTAAATGTCAGGCGTCTCTCAGCCAGAAACAAGGAAGGGAGGCCAGTCCCTCCACGGTCTCCGCAGAGTCATAAAGCAACGAATCCCGGTCCTCTCAGTGGGGACTGGGGCAGACAGGGAGGGCCAGGGGCTCCCAAGGGACAGGAAAGGGGAGGTTGTGGGGACCCTGTCACTTGTCTCCTGGGACACGAATTCTCTTTCTGCTTCCAGGCTGAAGAGCGTCATTGGCCTTGGCACAGGAGCCGGCGCCTACATCCTTACCCGGTTTGCTGTGAGTTCTTTGGCGTTTTTTAAATAATTGCATTTGAAATAAATTCAGTTCAAGATTTAAGGAGGGCATTTGGAAAAGCATCAGAAAACCCAAAAGGGAAAAAGAAATGAGGGGTGCTTCCATTTCCCAAGGGGGAGCCCCTGGGAACACGTGGCCCGTGCCCCAGAGCTGCGTGTGGGAGCGTGTGTGCTGTGATTCCCAGATCCACACACGCATGGCTTTTCTCTTTCCTTTGCTGCCGTGCCACAGTGAGCACTTTCTCTCCTGTCCCCGCACTGCTTTCTAATAGCCGCCCTGTGTTGTGAGCTCAGGGTGCTCTTGGATCCTAACTGATTCTAAGTGAGAATCAGGCACATGCGTTGACATGACTGTTGTCGCTGTTGTTACTGTTGGCCCAGATCAAGTGCTATGTGTTCTTTCATGTCCTTACCAAAGGACTTGCTTAGGATGCCACACGACTCAGTGTATTCCCCCATAGGTATTTTGCCTGCCTGTTATTGGTTGCACTTCCTGGAGATTAGAGGCAGACATGAATACAAAGTAGCCTAGCCATCCGACTCTGAGCAGACTAATAAAAGGCCTCAGCTGTATCCCAGGCACATAGGTATTTCCTAGAAGTAATAGGGTTGCAGAGAACTTTTGTGTGCCTGTGTGATTTGCACAGTGGATGGGATACTGGGGAAGCCGAGGCTCAGTGGGCCCCGGGGTCTTGCCCCTGGCTGACCTTCAGAGCTCAGGTGTTCTCTGCTTTCCTACAGGTTCTTCCTTCTACTCTCTCAAAGATCTGAGCCAGTTTTGACAGCTGGAACCTCAGTTTTGCATTGGCTGGGGTGGGAGTGGGTGGGTGACCCTGAGAACAGCAGTGTGCCCCAGTCCCCACACCGGCCCTTTCCTAGGTGCTTCTCTTAGGCTTCTATTTGAATTCAGCTTCCTAGGATTTCAGAGTGCTGGGCTGTCTGTCTCACCTTGTCTCTCATTTGCAGCTGAACAACCCTGAGATGGTGGAGGGCCTGGTTCTCATCAACGTGAACCCTTGTGCGGAAGGCTGGATGGATTGGGCGGCCACCAAGGTGAGGCTGGGGCTGGTGTTGGGCAGGTGGGCAGGGTTCCTGCACACAGAGGGACAGGTGCACAGCGCCTCAGCCTGGAGGAGCCTTGGAACTCCGAAACTTTTCTTAGCCCCACTCCTCCACTACCGCTGTTTCAGACAGCGTTCTCGCTGCAAAATCCAAAACACAACTTAGAAGAAGGAAATTTATTTGCTCATAGACTTTGGAGATTTCAGGGTTCAGCCCATGTCAGGCCAGGTCTGTGGAGCTCAGTGCAAGGAGATGGGAAGAAGAGAGGAGAGAGCAAGGGCTCTGCTCTCACATCATGGAGGCCAGAAGCAAGAGAGAGCCAGCAACCAAGGGGATTCAAAGACAAAGGCACAGTCCCTAAGTCCACACCCCCAGAGACCCACCTTCTCTAGCCACACCCCACCTGCCTAGGTTACCTCCCAGTAAATCCATTGTAATGGATTTGTCCACTGATGAGATTACAACCCTCATGACTTGATCAACTCTGAACATTAATACATGAGCTCTTCAGGGGACATTCTGTGTCTAATCATAACAATCCTCTACTGAACATCCCAGCACAGAAAGCAGCTTTCCACTGCTTAGAGTAGCAAACACAACCTCTGCTATGTGCTATTCAAAAGATTTAGATAGGACTGTGCTATCTAGCCAGGGGTATTACTGAGATGTGATCCAGCTCAGTCAGCATCAACTGATACATATGTACTTGCTGGGTACCTACCATGTGCTGGGCTTCTTGCAGAATAGTGAATATCTTGATGTATGAAACTTCCTGATGAACAAGACAAAGTATGTTAGGAATCCACAGGCTGGTGAAAAACCAGTATATGTCTTTAGGACTGGCCATGCTGCTAGCTTCACATGGCAGTTAACTAACATGTATTGAGCTCTGACTGTGTTCCAGCTCTAGTCTACATTGCTGGCTGTGTATTGCATTACCTCACTCCATGCTCAGGGGAACTCCAGGACGTGGGGCTTCTGCTACCCTTTGCATGGAGGAGGAGATTGAGGCTCCTAGTGGTTGAGGAAGTTGTCTAGGGTCACACAAAGCTGGGAAGTAGAACCAGGACTGGATGCATGTTACTGTGACTCCGTGGCCCAAGGATCTGACCATCCCTGATCCGGGGTAGTAGGTAGGCAGGCCTGGGCTACAGGATGGCTACCTGGAGAAAGGTCCTAAGCTACCTCGGGAAGCCCCTGCCCTGGCTGGTGTCCTAAGATTCCTTGTTTATCTTTTTAAAATGATGATTAGCTTTTAAAAATTTTCCATAAAGTCTCCATTGTTTGTCAGGGAGAGGGGGAATCATTCTAATTGAAATAGGACAAAGCCGTTCAGGCTGGGCGAGCCAGTGTCTCATTGTGAAAGTGTGTTTTCGCCAAGTTTCAGGGTATCTCTGGGGACAGAGTTTGAGGGGTCGTGACCCTCCACTCACACCCCGTTCTGGTAACTCTGATGTCACCCCTCTTCCTCGAGCATTCTACCAGAACTCAGGAGCGCTGCCCTCCTGCCCGCATGACATTCAAGAGTGGAACACACTCCTTGTTTTTTATTTGATTTTCCAGCAAAGGAAGTGTCATTCCAGTCTGGCCACTTTTGCTCCCGGACAGCTGTGGTGAGCCAGGTTTGGAGGCTGGGGACATGGCCCACTGGCCACAGGGAGCCTGAGGCACACTGAGGCCGTGTGTCCCACTCAGGACCTGCAGTTGCCTCCCTAATCCCCACCGTGGTCTTGTGACTCCCTGAATTTTAGATTGGGGGTCTGGGGCCTGCCCAGTGCCACAGGACAGGTAAGTGACAGGCAGGGGCCGGCCTAGGACCCCAAATCAAGAGCTTTCATCCCTAGTCCCTGCAGGTGCTGAAGCCAGCATGCATGTATGGAGCTTATACTTATATACCCAGAATTTATAGAGTTCTTGTGGTGTACATCCATAACATTTATGGAGCTCCACTTGTATACCAGCACTTTTGGCACTCCTACTATATACATAGCCTTGTTGGGGAGAGAGAGAAGAGGAGGTGGAGGGGGAGTTCACCAGTGAATTTAGTAATCTCAGTAAATTCATAGAAAGGAAACTAACTTGAGAGGAGAGAGCTAGAGGATGATGTGTGTTGGGCAGTTTGGGTTCAGAACTGGGGTGTGGACTGGGGAGCTCAGTGTGTTTAGAAGAGGTGCATGGGGTCATCTTTGCTGGACTTGGAGAGCTTTTGGAGCAGAGTTAGCTAGGAGCTAGCGCCCTCTTGCTGAGCTACCTCTGCATGGGGGGCTCTGAGAGCCGAGAACTGGACAGAGACCCCGGCCCAGGCTTCAGGGGCCGCAGGTCCAGGGCGGAGTCAGAGAAAGGAGCTGAGTGCCCATCATGGAATGTCTGTGAGGCAGCTTCCCATCACTGTAACAAATGCTGAGAGAGTCAACTTTTAAAGAGAAAAGGTTATTGGGGCTTGCAGTTTTGGAGGACTTGGTCCTGTGGCTTTGGGCCTGTGGCGACACGGCACATCACAACAGAGCACGCAACAGTACAAAGTCACTCACCTCCTGGCTAGGAAGCAAAAAGGAAGAGGCTGAGGCCCCACAACCCCCTTTGAGAGCATGCCCCCAGTGACCTAAAGACCTCCCTCTAGGCCCCACCTCTTAAAGCTCACACCACCTCCCGGTAGCAAGCTGGGACCAAGCTTCAACACAGGGGCCTTTGGGGAGATCCCTGATTCAAGCCCTAAGAGGGGTGTGTCCTTGGGACCTGACTGCTGGAGGGCCCATCAACAGCACTCTGCCCCAGGGCTGACCTTGTCTCGCTGCTCTGAACTCCTGGTTTCTCATGCAGCTGCTTTTATCCTCCACAGATCTCTGGATGGACCCAGGCCCTGCCGGACATGGTGATGTCCCACCTCTTTGGGAAGGTGAGTGTTTGATCTGGGATTGTGCTGGTCACGCTGAGCAGTTAACTGCAATGCATGGCACGGGGGTTGCCAGGGTGGTGGAGATGAACGAGACACAGTGGAGTGGGGCCCCTGTACCCATGCTGGGAAATACCGCAGCTATGGATTCGTGGTTGGCAAGCCTTCCACTTTCTCTCTCTTTACACAGGTCCTTTTAAACACAGGTCCTTTTAACTGTATTGAAGTACAATATATATTATACATATTTTCTTGACAAAACTTGACATGTGCATACAACTGAAAAACCATCACTGGAAACAGGATAATGAGCATGGCCATACCCCCCAAAAGCTTCCTGTCCCCTTGCAACTCTGATCTGCTTTCTATCCCTCTAGGTCAGTTTGTAATTCCCAGATTTGTGTATAAAGGGCCTCGTGCACTCTGTTTTGGTCTGGCTTTGGCATGATTGCCAGGAGATCTGCCCACGTTGTTGAGCGTTATCGGTAGTTCATTCTGTTCTGGCGTTGAGGTGCGTCCATTGGATGGATGCACCGCAGTTCATTTTCTGTTCACCTGTGTATGGACCTTTGGGCTGTTCCCAGTTTCAGGTTATTCCAGATAAGTCTCCTGCTTGTGCATGGGGTTAGCTGTGTGCTGGTCCCAAGGACTTCACAAGAATTAGCTCATGGAGTCTGCTTGGAAGCTCATCGCCTGGGTGATAAATACTATTTTCATTCTCAGCCTGTTGAGAAGTTGAGATCAGAGAGGCTGCGTGACTTGTGTAAGGTCTCACAGTCAGGGAGAAGCCTGGTAGAGATTTGAACTTATGAACCTGGCTCCAGAGTCCATTCTCATAACCACGCAAGGTGCTAGCTGCCCGTGCCTCTGCTCCTGCTGGCTCTTAGATAGGCTGCTGTCCTGCAGTTGCCCCATCGAGGGGAGGGGAGCTAGGACCTTTGCAGCATGTCAGCAGTCATCCCCAGCCAGCCTCGCCCCTGGGAGGATGTGCTGCAGGCTCTGGTGCAAGTTCAGTGTCTGGAAAACCCCTCCATTGTCCAGACTCGAAGTGGCCTGCTCTGTTTACTCTCATACCACTGTCTGCTTGCGAGATAATGTGCGTGACCATCTGATGCCCTCCCGGGTCCCAGGGCAGCACAAGATGCTCCACTTTGGAGCTGGAGAGGTGTATCCATTGGGTGTGGGTTTGTGGCTACTGTGACAAATTGCTACCAGCCAAATGCCTTAGAAGAGCAGGGTGTATTCTCTCACAGTCTGTGGGGCAGAATGCTGAAATCAGGCATCCCTTAGTGCACCATAGGCCCTCCACGGCCCTAGGGGGTCTTCCCTTGCTTCTCCTGGCTTCTAGAAGCTGTCCACATTCCTTGGCTTGTGGCAGCTCACTCAGATCTCTGCCTGGGTCTTCCTGTAGCTTTCTTCTCTGTGTCTTATTCGAATCTCCCTCTCTACTCTCTGCTGAGGCCGCTTGACATGGACTTGGGGCCGGCTGGGAAGGCAGGCAGATCTCATCTCAGGATCCTTAATAAATCTACTAAGACCCTTTTCCACAATCAGTCCACATCCACAAGTGCCAGGGGTGAGTGGGTGTGGACCTGTCTTTCGGGGGCCACAGTCCTCTTCCTGCTGCCATGGTCCATTTCTCAGTGTGTGATATGTTTTCTCCACCCTGGGTGTGCAGCCTGAAGCCAGGAAGGGTGTGTAGTAGTTCAGTGCCAGCGCCTCTGTCCCTTGAAGGAGAGGTGTCCGGTATAGCACTGCGCATCTGCCCTGGTTTCTTCTGGCGTCCCATGCCGCTGCCACTGTTTTGATTCCTCAGACTCTTGTCTTCTAATTTTTCTTTCAGTAGCCACGTGGCCCCCTTGCTCCCTAGGTGACTGGAGACTCTCCTGACACGGCTCCAGCCTGCGACTGGTTTGCTTTGCTTCTGTCACCCCTGCCCTGGTTACCCCTGGTCGCATCAGACCTTTCTGTGAAAACCTCGGCATCTGCCGCTGTACACACGAGAGGCAGAGCCAGCGCGTAACTCGTGTGTCACAGATCACAGTCAGAACGCACCCAGAGAGGGGAGGCCAAGGTGGCATCTGCAGGGCTCTGGCTACCCTTTGTGGGAACTGAAATCCCCCTGCTTTCCAGCCCTTTCCTAAAGCTGCATGAGTTGGTTTTGGTTTTCAGGCATAAAAGTCTTTTCAATTCTCTCTATGGAAAAATAATTGCTGACATTCACATCTGACTTTGACTGTTAGCAAAGGGCTTTTGGACACACAACCTCCTTATATCCTGTCCCCTGGTGAAGTGGGTAATATACCCCCTTTTTGAGGCTCAGAGAGGGTAAAGGATTCACCCAAGAAAGGGGCATCTTTGGAGATGAGCTCTACCCACGACTGATTTCAAATTGAACCCCCCACCAAGTGAGCTCAAGAAGCCGCGCTGTGCCCTTCTGGGCTGCGTTCCTTCCTGTCACCAGCCCTCCTCACACGTCAGCTGCATCCTCAGGTCTCCTTGGACTCCATGTCTGTCTCGTGTCTAAACGATATTACCTTTACTTTGTCCCTGAATAACCTGGAGAAAGGAGAGAGTAGTGACCCACAGCGCGGTGAAGGACATTCTCCCTCTCTCTAAACACAGGAGGAAATGCAGAACAACGTAGAGGTGGTCCACACTTACCGCCAGCACATCGTGAACGACATGAACCCCAGCAACCTGCACCTGTTCATCAACGCCTACAACAGGTAGCGCGGCTCCTGTGTCGGGCTTCTTGGGGAGGTCTGCCATGAAGGGTGGGGAGGGGAGGGGAGTTGTAACATTCATGGAATATGTGGTCCCTGGGTTTGAACATGTAGGTTAATAGCATAGGGCTGTCTGGGAAGGACACCTGCTCTGTATGGTGGTTCCTCATGCTTTGCAAGGATCTGAGCTGCCACCCCAGGACCAAGGGCCAGACAGGAGTGGGACGCAGCCATGCGCCCGGAGGGTGGAGAGTCAGTACTTGGGCCCTGGCGGATCTGCTGGAAGGAGCCTGTGTAGGCTGAGCTAAGAGAGCAGCAAAGCACCACGGGAGACTGGGAGGAGGCCAGGGAGCTAAGTCACTCTGAGGAAGAGTGTCTTCTAAGTTCAGCCAGGGGAGGGGACCACTCAGGGCCCTGGTGTCATCCAGAGGTTCTGGAATCTTACAGTGGGTGCTCTCTGTCCACTGAGGTAGCTCTGTCACTCCCAAAAAGGGGATAGGCGTGGACCTCCTAGGGTTCGCCTGGCCCCAGAGAGAGTAATGACTTGACTTGGTGAAGGGCGTTGGCTTTGGTATAAAAGTTTGGTACCCACCTCCTTTTATGATCTGGCCACTGTCTCAGTGCAGGGGGAGCTAGTGATGTTCTCACTGGGTAACTGAAGAAGGCAGCTCCGCGGTTCATTCATTCAACAACACTCACTGAGATGGGAGGGAGGTAGGCTGTCACTAGGCAGTGGGGACACCGGGGAGACCAGCAACAATGCCCAAGCTGCACGCTGCTTCGCCCTGTGGAGAGCACAGCAATGAACTGATCCCTCTCAAAAGCCCCAGGAGGAGGGCACTGTTGTCATGGTCATTTCCAGCTAAGGAAGTAAGGGCACAGACAAGTTTAGTATTTTACCCAAGGTCACACAGCTAGGAGTGGTAGAGCATGGTTTGAATCCTGCTTGTCTGCCTGCTGACAGGGAGCTGGCAAAGGCGCCTCATTGTTGGAAGCTACGAGACAGCAGAGGGTGGTTGTGTGCATGCAGGGGAGGTTGTCCATGACACTAGTACAGTGGGGGTCAGCTGAAGGCTTTGAAACAAGGGCGTTGAAAGAGCGGGTCTGAGCTTTAAGGAGAACCTTGGCTACTATACAGAGACCTCGGGTTGGTGAGATGGGACTTAGATTGAGTGCAGAGGCTGGGAGTCCACTTAGGAAGCCAGTCCATTTGTCAGGGGGGCTCCGGCCAGGGGATAGGAGAGATAGGGACCCTCTGTATGGAAGAAATGATTTATACTCATATAAAAATAATAATAACACATTTGGGACAAAACCAGGCATGTTTTGCTGGAAATGTGAATCTCTGTTCCTCTAACCTCTTCTGTGGACACCAAGAGGCTGTGGTGTCCCCAAAGTCATGTGACCGCACACGGCTCAGGGTGTGGGTGGTCTTCCAGAATGGCCAGTGGGGGGACCCAGGGCCTTCCCCGGGACGGGGTCTGTTGGTGCTGACCTTGCGCTGTTTTCTGCAGCCGCCGGGACCTGGAGATCGAGCGACCGATGCCGGGAGCCCACACTGTCACCGTCACCCTGCAGTGAGTGGCTTTCTCTCCCCACCCTGCCGTCTATGGGGTCTTCTCTGGCTGCTGGCCGTGCCTTATGGCCGAGTTTGGCAGGCCTGCCAGCCTTGTAGTGGGAACCGCAGGTTATGAGACCTGGATGTGACCCACCCAGGGACGGGCCTCGGCCCGCGGTGCTGGCAGCAGCTCCTAGGGTGCGCCCTTGACTGGAGCCCTCCCCCTCAGGGGGTGCTGACCGCACTGTAACACCCTTTATTCCTTTATTAAGCATCTACTGTGTCAATCACTGTGTTGGGCTTGACTTTTCAAAAACCTGTAAATGAACGGCACAGGAACCGCCCTGAAAGATGCCTGTAAGTCTAGGAGGAAAAGATCATCGTGGCCACAACTGACTGCACTGCCACCTGTAATGACCATGTCCTTAGTGCACCGTATTGTCCGACTCTCATGAATGGGGCTCATCATTCCCGTTGTCCTTCAAGACATTCTTGTCTCTGTCTTGATTACTGGCCAAGTCTTCCTCATCCTCTCCTGAGGAGAGGGTACTTTATTTATTATTATTATTATTTATTTTTTTGTGGTACTGGGGATTGAACTCAAGAGCATTCTGCCTCCAAGCTACACCCCCAGATCTATTTTTTATTCTTTATTTTGAAACGGGGTCTCACCAAATTGCAGAGGGCCTCACTAAGCAGCTGAGGCTGGCTGCAAACCCAGATCCTCCGGTCTCAACCTCCCAAGTATTGGGATTATAAGCATGCGCCACCACGCCCGGCTGAGAGGGTACTTCAAAACATCAGGACACAGAAATTCTCTGGTTGACATGTATACTAAGGTGTAAGTGACTAGCAGCTAATTTTATCCTGAGCAGAGCAGAGGACGGAGGGGGATCAAAGGGTGCTGGGGAAACCAGAATCATTGCTTCCCTCTCTCCCCGGCTCAGGTGCCCGGCGTTGCTGGTGGTTGGGGACGACTCTCCGGCTGTGGATGCTGTGGTACGTGGAGATAGGTGGTTTCTGTGTTTTGCTCAACACCCCTGCGCCCCCTGACCCTGGTCCCCAACAGCAAGCGATGTGGTTTAAATGCCATATTGGCCGTTGGGCAGAGCCCAGCCCTGGCCTCTCTCCCTGGTGGCCACCAGTCCTGGCTGCTGGACAATTTGTCCCCTCTCCCAGGCCCCTCACCTGCAGACCAGTTGTAATTGTGGGGCAGAGATTTAAAGTCACATCTGTTTAACCCCAAAGCCCACATCTTTCTTCTGTGCAAAGGAATACAGAGTCTCTCATGGTGGTGCTGAGTGGCCGGGAAGGGGGAAGGGTTTTGACTTTGGCTCCAGGTGGGAAACTCACAAAGTTCTTGCCCCTCATCCAGGTGGAGTGCAACTCAAAACTGGACCCCACAAAGACCACTCTGCTCAAGGTACGGGGAACCGTGGGGTTGGCCTTTGTTATTTCTGAGAAACTCCCAAGTATTCGGCAAAATGGGGCTGTGCCTGATTAAGGCAGAGCTGGTGGCTGGAACCCAGAGAGGTAAGAACTTGATGTATCTGTTTGCAAACACCTCTTGGTGCTGGCTGTAATCTGAGGCTGCAGAGAGGAGCGGATCCCCCTCTGGGGCTGCAGCAGTCTGTGGGTTGCTGGTCGTGGGGCTCTGGGGAGGAGGGGTGAGCCAGGATTAGCTGGGCAGAGGTATTCTTCTTCCAAGGGGGACCAGGATGCTCCTCCAAGGGGGCTCTACCTGGCTGAGGAAATAAGACATCTCTCAGGCCAGGGAGGGCAGGCCAGCCTCCAGCAAGCCCTCTTGGAGCTAGGTGTGAGGGTCTGGCCCACCTGCCAGTTCCCTGGAGTTCTGGCTGTCTGCAGCAGCCTTATTTGAGTACACAACACAGAGCACAATCCTTTCCAAGGGTCTTCCCCAGCCTGGGTGAGCCCCATGAGGACAGGTAACCAGGAGGGGCGTGCATGAAGATGAGGCAGCTGTTTTGCACGGGGGAAGGACAGGAAGGTGGCAGCTGTAGACCACTGTCCCTTCACTACCCCATCTTCTAAAGTAGAATGCCTGCAAGGGTCTGAGTGGGGCAGCTCCTACCATGTTAGAGGAACTGGCTCTTGCACTGGGCTCTTGGCATAGATTTTCTTTCATGATTCCTTTAAAAGGAATTTGCCAGATTGGAAGATACAACACCTAGGCCTTCATAATGCTGTACTTTTGGGGCTGCTGTGAGCTGAGTGGCTTAAAACAACAGAAATTCACTCCCACAGTTTTGAAGGCTAGAAGTCCAAAATCAAGGTGCAGGCAGGCTGAGGCTCCACCTAGAGGCTCTGGGGGAAAGCCTTCCCTGCCTGTCTGGCTCTTGCGGTCACTGGCAGCCCTCCGCGTTCCTTGGCTTGTAGACACATCCCCGTGATCTCTGCCTCCATCATCAATCGGCTTCTCTGGGCCTGTGTCCAGGTTCTCCTTGTCTTTTAAGGACACCAGTCATTGGGGTGAGGGCCCACCCTAGCCCAGTGTGATCTCATCTTAACTCTGTTGCATTTGCAACGTCCCCATTTATTTCCAAATAAGGTCCTATATCCAAGGTCCTGGGGACAAGGGCTTTATTATTAATTGTTTGGGGAGCTAGAATTCAACCCACAATAAAGGGTAGGCGGTCTGAGTGGTAGATCCAGGATCAGAACCCACTTCAGCCTGATTCTAGACAGATCCTCCTCACTGCCCCAGTCTGCCCCCCCACTGCACCCCAGAATTCGACTTGAATTCTCACTGAGCCCTGAGGGACACCCCAGGTGAACATGGCCCTGTGGCTAGTGCTAGGGATGTAGCCTTGAGGCTCCCTGAGCGGTAGGGTGGCTCCCAAACTCTCATTCTTCCTAATAGTCCCATCTCTCCCCACCCCAGTGCTTTCCAGCCCTGCTCGGTTCCACTGCAGGATACATATTCGCTCGTGTCTGAAATGGGCTCCATTATGTGACAATGGCTTTAGGTTTGCTGATTTCATAGGCACTTTGAAAGTTATGGCACCTAGGAAGGGTGGCCAGTCGGGAGCCCCGTCAGGCCGCAGCCTCCGATCTAAGAGTTTCCTCCTGGGAATCTCCGAAGGGGATGTGCATCAAACACCTCGTACAGTGAACCCTTTTGGGTCAGGCAGATCTGGGCGAGAACCTTGCTAGTTCCTGAAGCTCTTGCTGGCCCAATCTCGACTCCCAAAGGAGACACTGTACCTCCCTTGATCCTGGGCCCAGCGTCGTGCCTGGCATGTCATCAGCCGCTGGTTGTGGTCACCAGGCAGCTGTGACCTGCTGCTGGGAGGACAGGAATGGGATCTGCGGCAGCCTCTCTGGGCAGGTGGGGTGCACCTCTCCCCCAGAATCCACTGCGCTCATGGCACAAGTCGCTGTGGCACTAACCAGCTTCCTTTCCTCCTAGATGGCGGATTGCGGTGGCCTCCCACAGATCTCGCAGGTGAGTGCCACCTTGGCTTTGTGTTAAACACCTGTCACCTCTCCCTGGTGGAGTGCACACACCTGCCTGACTTATTAACACCTTTCCTCACTGCCTTTTGGTGGCACGGGATGATGGTGGCACAGGATGATAGAAGGACGTGTTACTATTAATAAAATGTTCACACACCAGGACTCAGTTGGTCCTCCACAAAGCAAGCCCCGTGGAGCAGATGCTATTGGGGTTCACATATTGAGGGGTTTGCCAAGTGGATGCAGCTTGGTCTTTGTGGTCAGAGTCTTGGTGGACTTGCTCTAGAGACCACAGGCTTCATGGGTCCCCAGGGAGCCTAAGCCCAGAGCAGAGGGGCATAGGGATATGAAACCAAATTGTGTGTGTGTGTGTGTGTGTGTGTGTGTGTGTGTGTGTGTGCATGCACACGTGCATTCTTTGTGCATGTCTCCATGCCATCTTGAACACAGATGTCCCTTCTCTCTGAAGCCTTGACACCACTCATCCCTTTATGCATTGTCACGTAAATCCCAGAGGACAATTTTTGCACAGCCAGATGTCATTTGGCTGTTCGTGGATCAGTGTCAGAAGTTGGTGGAGATGCGAGGAGAGGCAGGCCACACTTCCTTTGCCAATGACCCCTCGCTGTTGCAAGAAGAGAACAAGACTCAGGGTGGTGGGTTGGAGAGTTGGAATTAATCAGGCATTGCAAGCACGCCCTCAACACTTGAGCATTCACCTCCCACTGTAGAATTAATCATGTGGGAGGAAATGGCAGAACCAACTACCCATGGCAGTTAAAGTAGCCCAGTTAGTCCACTGGTTAATTGGCTCATCTATCCAACCAACCATCCATCCATCTATAATCCCTTCTTCTTTCCATCCTTTCTCTCATTTTTCCTTTGTATCCATCTTTCTTCTGCCCATCGATCCAGCTTTGATTTTATCTATCTATCTATCTTCCTTCCTTCCCTCCCTCCCTCCCTCCCTCTCTCCCTCCTTCCCTCCTTCCTTCTTTCCTTCCTTATATTCATCTTTTTTCTTTTTACCATCTATTTATCTCTCATCTTTCCTCCCATCCATCCATCCATCCATCCATTCATCCATTTTGGCACTGATGGTGACCTACCTCAACAACATGTGTTCTGGGCTCAGAGACCCTGAAGTTTATCTTCAGTACTGACCACTTAGGAGCTGTGGGGCCCTGGGTGGGCTGTTTCCCGCTCCCAGTCTGCTCTGCTGGGACATGTGTATACAGCAGCACTGACCCCATACGGTTATCAGAAGTGAGTGCGCTGCTGCTGCAAGCCCTGAGCACAGGGAGTGGCACAGGGTGCTGGGCTTGCTACGGGACCCAGCACTCTGTCTCACGTGATTTCCGGGAAACACTCAGGAGCAGGGGTAGCTCTCTGCCTCTGTTCTACGGGTGACGAGACCGCTCAGACAGGTTATATAACTCGCTCAAGTTCCTACAACTCTGATCTCCCTGGCCAAAGCTAATTTTGGCCCCCATAATAAATCCAGGGTGTTCCCTTTACTTTTGTGTTTTGTCCTGTCAACACGTGGCGGCCTCTATCAGGGTCAGGCCCTGGCGTGGAGGTGACCACGGGCACTGCTCCAGGCGTCCTTGGCCATCTGGCTCTCACCACTGACTGTCTCTCTCCTCTCTCCCGCAGCCGGCCAAGCTCGCTGAGGCCTTCAAGTACTTCGTGCAGGGCATGGGATACAGTGAGTGTGGCGTCCCCCCGCGATGGTGGGGGCAGGTGTGGGTGGGTCGGGAATTCTGTGCCCTGGCCAGGTTTGGAGGAGAAGTCTGTGTCACCTTGGCCAGCTTCAGCATTTTGAACATTGGGCAGGGCAGAGGAAGAAATATTTCCAGTTATGTATGGCTGAATGACAGGAAATATTCTGAGAAATGAATCGATAGGCAATTTAGTCACTGTGCGAACACCGCACAGCATGCTTACACAAACTAAACTGCTGCTTTGTCACTAAGCAATGTGATCCCATGGGACCACCATTGTGTCCATGTGTGTGAGTGTGTGTTCCATCCTTCACGAAAATGTCATTGTGCAGCGTGTGACAGCAGCTGGCTTGTTGAACAGCACTCGCTCCACTGGGATTCTTTAGGTTTAGATGAGGACTGACTCTTTAGTCACTAACAAGATGACAAAAGACAGAACAGTGCGTGTCTTTTTAATTTTGATTACGTGCTTGCTTAAGAGAGGGCCAGTTGTAGTAAAGATGCTGGAGGTGATGATGGTGGTGAAAGGTGAATAAATCCTTCCCTGTTTCTCATTTAACCATCATCATAATCCTACAAAATGTTCTTGACCTCAGTTTACAAATAAGGAAACTGAGGCTTGGAAAAGGTTAAGTGTGCAGCAGAGGGGCATCTGTGGAAGATCTTTGGAAACGAAAGCTGTGTGTAAGTGGTACTGAAGCTGTTTAGGTTCAAGATGGAGCGTGACTTTACAGAATCATTCAATTTTGGAACCGAAGGATGAATAGAAGCATAATTCAAGAACTTGCTACTTCTTGCTTTATGTTTATAGTTTCTTTCTTAGACATATAGAGCCTCTTTTTCAGAAACACCATGCCTTGCTTAGATCGTGCGATTGCCAGGCCAAGCCCTCCAGCTGAGTAGAGGCTGTGGTCAGTGCTGGTTGGCATATCAGTACAGTTCTGGTCTGACCCAGTCTTCTGAGCTCTTCTTGTCTACTGCCTGGAATTAGAATTCGTGTGCCCTTCTTAACCAGGAAGTCTTGGAACTTTTCACCTCTTTTGTTTCTTCCTTCCTTAAACTATTGTCCTTTTAAGAAAAGTTATAAGATATTTGGTAACCACTGCAGTCTCAGATTGGTCTCAGCCATGGTTGGTTGCTAGCAAGGCAGAGAGAGAGGGAGCCTGATTTACATGCCCCAGGCAGCATCCCTGTCCCCAGGTGCCCTCATCCAGGGGAACACATGCCTGGGCTGTGCTGCCTGGCTAGCCTGCTCTCCCTACGGGGACGCAGCAGGCAGAGGGGGAAACTGGAGAAGCCGCCACCGCTCAGTTCTTGTTTGCCTTGCAGGGCGTGAATCAGGCTCGTTTGTCTTGGACCTCACATGGGTTTGGGTTTCTGCTTTGATAGTGTATTCTGGGGAGACAGGAAATGAAAGCTAGGCCTTGTTTTCTTCCACGAAGTCAGCTTCAACTTCAGCTCTATCCCCCAGTTCAGCTTCTCCCAGTGGAAGCATTCTGCCAGTCTTGGGGAAAATAGCAAAAAGATCCGTAGTCCCAAAGGCATTGGCCAGAGAGAGAAAGTGACCGTCCACTGGGGGCCTGCTCACACTGTGGGCTGGCATGAGTAGCGCTGTACAAACCTGGCATTGCTGGCTGGCCACTGTAGCCCTGGAGGTCAGCCTGTAGGCACTGTGAGGTCTGACTGTGAGATCTGGCCACGAGGTCATGCCGGAGGAGGAGGACCAAGAACAAAGGAACAAAGAAAGAGAAACACTCCCTGACCATTGCCCTGCCCTGAGATGACCTACCACTAATACACCAACCAGTGGCTTACACGACTACTCCTGTACCCCCCTTCCTTGCTCCATAAAAATCCCCTAGACTATAAGGAGGCGGGCTATCTGACTCTCATGAGCTCTCTCCCCGGTCAAATGCCTCCTTCCAGGTTTTATTCCTAAATAAAGCCTGTTCCTTGCTGTCGGGCTGTGTTTTCTTTGCCCCCATATACCCCAACAGAGCCCACACCCAGATTTAAGGTCAAGAAATAGAGATTCAGGGAAAACATGTGAGACACTGGTTGGGGTTGACCCTGATTCTTTCTGGATTCAAAACTAGCTCTTTAAGGAGGGAGCTGAGTACAGCAGGCATTAACTCCGAGTGTCTGCGTAGCAAGCCCCCATGCCTGTGGACGGCTGAGGCAGTCCCTCCCTGCACGTGCTCCCTGCACGTGTGCTCCTGCGCTGCTCGGGATCTGACGTCTGTTATTCAATGCAGCCTTTGCTGTTCTGCTTAGCTTGGGTGGTGCGCTGGGCTCCTAGGGCTGCTCTATCAGATCCCCGCACACCAGGTGCTTAAGACAACAGAAATGGATTCCCTCGCTGTTTTGGAGGCTAAGAGTCTGAATTCAAAGTGTTGGTGGGGCTGTGCTCCCTTCAAAGGCTAGGGAAGACCCCTTCCGTGCCCCTCCCCAGCTTCTGCTGGCTGCAACCGTCACTGGCCTTCCATGGTGGGTAGCTAGCTCTGTCACTCCAGTGTCTGCCTCTATCTGCCCGTGGACCGTCCCTGAGTGTGGGTCTCTGTTTTCTCCTCTTATGGATGTGGGTCTCTGTTCTCTCTTCTTATAGAGGACACAGCCATTGGGTTAGGGATCACTATAATCCAGAATGACTCAGTTTATTATCTCTCCAGGGACCCTATTTCCAAATGGGTCATGTTCTGAGGTTCCAGGTGGATATGAATTTTTTTTTGGGGGGGGGACACTACACAACCCAGGACAGGAGGGGATGATGGCTTCCTTGTCATTCCACCCGTCATCCACCTGCCATGTGCAAGGACATTTTAAGTCTTGGAGAGGATCTCAGAGAATGGAAAGCACCGTCGCTGGTGCTTGGCTGCTAACAGGCTTTTTTGGGGGGAGACAGTTAACGCTTGTGCCAACGACTTGCAGTGTGGCCTGGGTTCCCTGCCTGCAAGGTACAGGGTTAGATGGACTGACCTCAGCATCCTCCTGCTCCTCTGACTGCTGATAGGTGGGTTAGGGGGCGCTGATACCAGGGGGTCATATTAGTGTCCCCCATTTTACAGAAGAGCACAGCGAGGCTTAGAGAGGGACACTCCCAAAGTCACGAAGCTGTTAGATTCAGACTGAGATCTGGGTTCAGGTCACTTGCCATAGGATTGCGACAAGCCCACATGGGCCTCACTGTCCCCCTCCGTGAGTGTACGCAGACACAGGGACCTGGTGGCTGGCTGAACTACCACAAGGTTAGGATGTGACAGGAAGAGTGCCCAGCTGGGCTGGGCCCTGTGTTGCGCGTCCTGGCTGGTGGGCAGGTGTCTGTGGTCTCTCGCCTGTAGAGGTCTCGTCCCCTAACCAAATCATCTTCTTCTTTCCCAGTGCCCTCTGCCAGCATGACCCGCCTGATGCGGTCCCGCACGGCCTCCGGCTCCAGCGTCACCTCTCTGGAGGGGGCCCGCAGCCGCTCTCACACCAGCGAGGGCACCCGCAGCCGCTCCCACACCAGCGAGGGCGCCCGCAGCCGCTCCCACACCAGCGAGGGAACCCACCTGGACATCACCCCCAACTCGAGTGCCACTGGGAACAGCACGGGGCCCAAGTCCATGGAGGTATCCTGCTAGGCAGCCCGCACGCCGCCCTGGACTCTGATCTCTGTAGCGGCCCCTCCTCTGCAGCGCCCCCGCCCCTGCCCACCACCCTGCACTAACTCGGTATTAATCCAAAGCCTCCTTTGTATGAGCGAGCTCCGGCGACCACAGATGGAGTCTGTCCAGGACACCTCTCAGATGAGGGCGTGGCGGTGGCCGACCAAAGGAAAGAGGCAATGTCCCATCTTCATTAACTAGTGGCCTGGTCGCCACTCTCTCACCTGCCCTCAGAGACACCCGACCGCCAAAAACAAGAAACACACTGCAGTAAACATGTCGCCGTCCCAACCCCAGGCTGACCCGAGCATCCGGGTTCACCTGGCGCCTCGCCAACCCGCCTTCCTCCCCTTTCCTCTCCAACTGCAGATATATGGACCCAGTTCCTGGAAACACACTTGTTTCTGACCTGGAAAGGGGGCGAGCCGTGAAGTGTGGGGTACCTCTTTTAAGTAGACAGAACAGGAAAGGGAGAAAAAGAGGAGGAATTTAAGTGGAGGCTGGAGGCATTTGGAAAAACACATCCACACAGTTCGCTTGAAGAAATCGATTTTTAAAGTTGGTGCATATATAAATTGTTGAGTGCCAAGGCACACTGGCCTGTTTTTCTGGTATTCTTTTGGTGCACAATGGAAGCGAGCCACCAACTCTACTGGCTTTGCACAAGGCAGTCTGGACAGATGTTCGCTGTCGTGGTGTCGTGAGGCTTAGCTCTGCCGTTGGCCTCCTCCGCGACCTCTGCCTCTCACCCATGTATGTGACCGGTTACTTTTGCTCATGGTGAAAATGGTTTAGATTTGTAGTTGCATTCTTTGAAGTGGAGGGAGACACTGGGGCCAGCTGTCCCTGGCTATGAGGAGTCTCCGCACAGGGGAGGGGGGAGGGGAGGGATTTGGATGGCTAGATACAAGGGATTCCTTGTGGTTGTGATGGAATCCAATACAGTTGTGATTTCAGTGGATTCCTGGGAATCTTGTGTGATCCAGTTAAATCTAGTCTCCCATCTTTGACTTCTGAGGTTGACCTCGAACTTAGTAGCTGAATGTCTCTGACTGAGAACCATTGCTGGGTCTTCAGATAGAATTTTTTTTTTTTTTTTTTTTTTGCTCTCGTGGGGGACAGGAACTCATGTGGGGTATGGGCTAAGAAAGCGTAAGGGTTCTGGAATATACATTCCATGGAAACTTCTTTCCCTCCGCTGCCTTCCCCCAGCCCCTCCCCGCTAACTTTCTGCTGAGTGGGGCGGTACCACTGACACTTCTGAGCAGTGTCAGCGCCGCTGCCACATTTCTATACTACTGCCTTTTGATTTTCATTTTGGCTAACCATGGATCTTCTTATAGGAAGTTTGATCAGAATGAATTGAACCTTGTGAATCAGCTACTGGGCCTTGGTGACTTCCAGGGCCCTAGAGTTAGCAGAAGGAAATAGTCATGCCTTCCAGGTGGCCTGAGAGGCAATGACTCAGTTTACCTGCTATCTTGGAGGCTTCCCTGACCTTGCACAGCAAGATCAGGGATCCAGGTGAGAGTGGCTGAACGCAGACGGGAAACTATTGTACAAGTCTTTCCAGAGGACTTTCTTAATGAGATATTTGTATTTATTTCCAGACCAATAAATTTGTAACTTTGCAGAGGCTTGTGTCTTTTTTCTCAACCAGAGAGCACATGAGCGTGACACTGAGGTACAGGGATGGGTCTTTCCATGAGGGGATTGCTGATCTGGGTATAAAATACCCAGGGGCTCACTGTCACTTTCTTTGCATCGTTAGAATTTTTTTTTGGTATAAATCAGCACTATCCAGTAAAATATATTAGCCACACAGGTCACTTTAAATTTTCTAGTAGTCACCTTAAAAAGTAGAAACAGGTGAAATTAATTTTAATAATGCAGTCCATTTAACTCAATATAACCAAAATATGGAAGTTCCTATAAAATAATCAATCAGACATTTAATGTTCTTTTCCCGTCCTAAGAATCCAGCATGGATTTCACACTCACACCCATTGCAGGCTGAAATCACCATATTTCAAGTGCTCAGTAGCTTGGTCAGCACAGCGACAGAATGATAAAGCTTTTCAACCTAAAACTAGAGGGAAACATCTATTTTTATTTTTATTACAGGAAGGTAGGTGGAAAGGCCACTCTTTTTCTCCACTGTAATTCTTGCTTTTTACTGAACATTTAAAAAATGTGGACATGAGTTTTAACATACCTTCCTGTTCCATTTAGACTTTTTTAAATTTAAGATCAGCTTAAAATGGACAGAATGGTTACAACAATAGCACAGAGTTCCCCTAGGCCCGCACACGGTTTCCTGTCCACATCTTCTGTTACTGTGGCACATGCCGCACAACTAAGAGGTTACGGGTGGAACATCGCTGTTCAGTAAGCTCCGGGCTTCAGCGGGATTTCACTCTTGTCCTTTCTCTATCTCTTGATTTCTTCCAGGATACCCCGCTATATTTAGTTTAATGTGTCCTTAGATTCCTGTGGCTGTCGTGGGTCCTCAGACTTTCCTTGCTTTTTGACCGTTCTGAGAGACGCTGGCCAGGCATTTGGTAGACGGTCCCTCAGGGCCGGCTGTGCAGGACTTTTCCCATGGGAGGAGGACCGCGGAGGTGAAGTGCCCTTCTCATCCCATCCTATCAAGGGTACATCCTGTCAGCATGGTTTGTCACTGACGAGAGATGGTCCTGGTCCCCGGGATGGGGTGGTGTTTGCCGGGCTTCTCCGTTGTCCAGTCACATCCTTCGCTTTTCCACACTTGCTCTCTGGAAGCAGGTCACCAAGTGTGGTCCACACTCAGATCTAAAGTAGCCCTCCTGCTGGTATTTATTTATTTATTTATTTATTTATTATTTTTTTTTGCGGTACCAGGGATTGAATGCGGGGGGGTTCTACCTCCGCGCTACGCCCCCGGCCCTATTTTTTATACTTTATTTTGAAACCGGGTCTCACGAAGTTGCAGAGGGCGTCACTAAGGAGAGAGAGAGAGAGAGAGAAAGAGAGAGAGAGAGAGAGAGAGAGCTGAGGCTGGCCGCGAACCCAGATCTTCCGGTCTCCACCTCCCAAAATACTGGGATTACAAGTGTGCCCCACCACGCCCAGCATGCTGGTATTTATATTGCTATTTTCTTCACTTCCCTTGAAGCACTTCTTAGCTGTGTAATTAGCTATAAACACTCGTTGTGCAGCATGTGACTGCCACAGTTGGGAGACCCTGCCGTTCAGAATAATAAGGGGGCGCTGATCCAGTACAGAAGGGCGAGGTGGTGTTCCAAGCAGAGGGGCCCTTGGCACCAGTACAGAGGGTGGGCAGGATATTTGCTTGTGAGGACCCTGGCCTGGTGTGATGGCGGGGCCAGAAGCCAGGCTGGAGAGAGGACCTCAGGGAGGGGCTGGCTCCTCTACAGCTCTGCCGCTCCCAACAGAGGCCAGAGAAGGCACCTCCTTGAGCCTCCTAGTGTCACAAATATCCACTATGGTAAGTTAGAGAAGCCTTCAGATCCTTCTCAAAAGAGTTTTTAAAAGTATAACAAGCCAGGTGTGGTGGCGCACGCTTGTAATCCCAGTACTTTGGGAGGCAGAGACCGGAGGATCCGGGTTCGCGGCCAGCCTCAGCGCTCTCTCTCTCCCTCCCCCTGTCTTTCTCTCTCTCTCTACCTAGTGAGGCCTTCCGCAACTTTATGAGACCCGGTTTCAAAATAAAGTATAAAAAATAGGGCCGGGGGTCTAGCGCGGAGGTAGAACGGCCCTGGGTTCAATCCCCCATACCGCAAAAAAAAAAAAAAGAAAAATCCATATGGCTACAAAAAAAACCCTCTAACTATGCCAAAATATAATTATCCAAATGATGTTAGAACCACATGACCTAGTACCTAGTAGCATGTGCTTTTTATTAAGCCACACAGAATGTTGAGGCAGGCCCCAGCATCGCTGCGATTTTGAAGCAGTGGCAAGTGGGCTTTGAGATGGCTGCCACCATTGTGACCAGATGCCTGCCTATGGTCACAGCTGGAGATATGGCTGGTGTTTGCTGCCTTCTTGTAGATAGAAGGAAATGCCAAATTGCAGTTAGAGGTTAGTAAAAACAGAGATGCATTTTTCCCCATCCAGGAACATGGCCACTGAATTCTATGCACAGATCCCTGAGGTCCATGGAAGGCAGGGGAAGAAGCTTTGCTTCAGAGGCTGGGAGTCAGGTGGGGAGGAGCCTGTTGGTTCACACTCAACAGAGAGATGTCTTTCCTGCTCTGGATCATGTTCAAGAACAAAGATAAGAAGGGCAACCAAGTGCTGAAATCACTCTGGGGTGGCACACACCCAGTGCACCTGCCGGGTCGGGCTTCCGGAAGGCAGGGAACTGTTACAGGTGTTTACATGTGTCGGGGGCCCAGAGGCTGTTTTTCCAGCTGTGGGTCTATTTCTTTCCTGGCTGTTTGTTTTGGTTTTGAATCCCCTGACCTTGTGTTTCAGCAGCTGTTCAGAGGCCAAGTGCACACTGAGCTCAGTCGTGTGCCGGATCTGTAGGGACAACCCAGGCGTCCCCATGTTATCTTCCTTCCTGCCCCTTCTCAGACATAATCTCACTACAAGAGTCACTGGCTTGATCCCTAAGTGTAGCCTAAGCCATCTGCTTATGTGTCTGTCTCGGGCTGCTTTGGCTCATGGAAACCCTTCCATGGTGTCCCACCTGGAATCCAAGGACTAAAGATGAGCCTTGGCCCCCTGGGATTGGAGGTGGAGCAGATCAGTCACCTTCTAACATCAGATTTTTCTGCAACTCTGAAGCATAAAATGGTAGTCTTAACCCAAGAACCTGACCATTCAGTCCTTGAACCCAAACCAGTCAGGTCTTTGTGGCTCTTAAGGGGAGGAAACTAATTGGTCTAGCTTGGCTCATGTGTCCAATCAACTACGACTAGGCTCAAGGTGTTCCCACCCCTTCTCCCCCTCCCCATGCTGAATGGGCTCAGAGAAATCCGTGCAGTCATGGCAGGTGAATTGGATTGTCCTTTTTGCACAGTTTAATTT
>PVJS01007690.1:0-55271 GCA_004027185.1 Glis glis | reverse complement strand
AAAAAAAAAAAAAAAAAAAAAAATTTCTTCTATCCTACCTCGCTGGCAGAACCTCGGGACAGGCCATCTTAGAAGACGCCATCCTGATCTTCCAGCCAGCCAGAAATGCTTCCACAGCTCACACACACACACACACACACACACACACACACACACACACACCTACTTGGTTTACCCCAGTGCTGGAGCCCTTACCACCTCCAGCACAACTTTTTGCCTTGAACCATCGAAAGCTCTTCTTTATCCTGAGCTCAAGGTGCCCAGCTTCTCCTCGTTGGCCCAGGACTGTCCAATTTTAAAACAGAGAGTCTCCAGGCACAGTGGCACACACCTGTAATCCCAATACTTGGGAGAACAAGACAGAAGAATTGCAGGTTCAAAGCCAGCCTCAGCAACTCAGCGAGACTCTCAGCAACTTAGCAAGACCCTGTTTTAAAATTTAAAAAAAGTTTTAAAAGGGCTGGGAGTGTAGCTCAGAGGTAGAATGCCTCTAGGTTCAATGTCTAGTACCAAAATAATAATATTTATAATAAAACAGAAAGTCAGGCCGGGCGTGGTGGCGCATGCTTGTAATCCCAGTACTTTGGGAGGCGGAGACCGGAGGATCCGGGTTTGCAGCCAGCCTCAGCTCTCTCTCTCTCTCTCTCTCTCTCTCTCTCCCTGTCTCTCTCTCTCACTCTCTACTTAGTGAGGCCCTCTGCAACTTCATGAGACCCGGTTTCAAAATAAAGTATAAAAAATAGGGCCGGGAGGGTAGCACGGAGGTAGAATGCCCCTTGGGTTCAATCCCCGGTACCGCAAAAAAATAATAATAATAATAATAAAATAAAAATAAAACAGAAAGTCCATGTCCCAGGAACCTGGACAATTTGGGGCAGGGTCTCCTCCCCTGTATCTCAAACTGCCCCAACCACTGGCCCCACAGGCTCTAGAACAGCATGGGAGGCTCCTGGGCTTGGCTGTGGCCCTGCGGGGACCATCTAGTGCTGAGCTGAGTCTGCCCTGCCTGGAGGTGACAGTCCTGGCCCGTCTGCAGGAAGGAGACCTCCTCTGCTACTTTGCCTCCCAGGCCTTTCTCGGGGCTGGTCTGTGTGTGGACATGTGAGCTGCTGGCTGTGGGGAAGTTGCTGGGACACGCGGCGTACTGGTCTCAATTCCAGGGAGCACGTTTTCCTAGTGCCCTCGGCCTCGGCGGTCCTGGGCCTCGGTGCCCCGCCAGAGTGCCCAGGACTGCTGATGACGCCTTCTTGTGTACCAGGAGCTCTGGGTGGAGCCTGGAGCCCAGTGGCCACTCCACAAACTATTCTTTTTGGCCCCCTGCTCTGTGTGTGTGTGTGTGTGTGTGTGTGTGTGTGTGTGTGTGTGTACCCACCGCTTTGGTTTGGGGCTCACTAGCGCAGCGCCCCGAAGATGAGGGTGGTCTAGGAAGTGCTCTGTCACCCCGGCAGGCTCACCAGGGTGCTGGTTGATGGGCTCTTGGTCCTCCAGCCTGGGTGGGACTTTTCTTGCCTCCCGCCCTCGGATCCCGCTGCAGCAGGATGTCCCCGTCCCCGGCGCGACTTTGAGGCTCGCTGCGGCCACTGTTCCATGAATTGACCAGCTAGATCTCTTGCAGGCATGTGAACTGCCGGAACATAGAGGAATCGGTAGAAATAATTTTCCTGCCCAGTGGAGTGAGGAAAATTGGTGGCCGCCTCTGCGGCCCTTTTGCAACAAGGGCAGCCTGCTCATTTTCCTGCAGCCGCGGCCGCCCTGTGGCCACCTCCCGTGCCCCGCGAGGAGCCCTGGACCTGGCTCGGAGGGGTGCACCCGGCGCTGGGATTTCCCAGTTATTTGACCCCAGACCCAAGGGCCTGTCCTGCTCACAGCCCGTCCCCTGCACACAGTAAATATTTTCTGAACAGTCATGCAAGAAGGCACACAGCTGGGGTGGGCTGTGCTGAGGACAGTGTCCTGCCCCGGGCTGCTGTGGGAGGACGGGACAGAGCTGAGATCTCCTGGGATCTAGGTTAGAGGCTGGCCAGTGACCATATGGTCATCTGGAGGGACTTAGAGGTCACCCACGCCTTGACTGGCTGTCCTGGGTGGGGGCCAGAAGAGAAGGGGGCATGGGCATCCCTAGGAGGGACCACTGTCTGGTGGAGAGAAGCGCATTTAGAGCCATTGGAATATGGGATGGCAAAGCCGGGCGTGGTGGCACAGGCCTGTGATCCTAGTACTTGGGAGGCTGAGACAGGAGGATCGCAGGTTTGAGGCTAGCATTGGCCATTTAGTGAGGCCCTGTTTCCAAATAAAAATAAATAAGAAGAGCTGGGGGTGTAGCTAAAAGGTAGAACACCCCTGAGTTCAATCCAGAAAGAAGGAGTAGGAGGAAACCAGGTGTTTCCTTAGGACCAGGACATGGGGTCTGGGCAGAGGTGTAGATGGACTGCAGACCCTGCCCTGGCCCCATGCCTGCCATCCCAGGGGCCCAGGATTGCACGAATCTTTCTTGTTGGAATGTTGCCTCCTGCTTAGAGCAGGAACAAGTGCAAACCAGGCTGGGTGGGCATGTCCACCAATGAATGGGTGCAAAGGGATAGTGTGGAAGTGGTTTGAGGGGCCGAAGAGCCTCCGCCTCTGTCGAGAGCATCTGTCATATCAGAGATTCGAGAGAGCCCATGAAAGACCTTGAGTGCCTGAATAGGGTTATGAGGCACTAGGGAGCCACTGCAGGGTCTTGAGCAGGAGAGGTACAGGATGAGAAAGGTATTGAGACCATGCCCAATAACAGATATGAGAAAGGTTTCAGAGGCAGGCAGGCAGGAGATGATAGGGGTCCCTGGAGGGAAAAGGACGCTTCTGGGCGTGGAATGGTGGCTGTAGAGCTACCCAGCTCTGGGCACCCTCAGCTTCCGCTCTTTCAGCCCAGCACACCTATTTAGTTTGTCCTCCACCGCCCAGCCTTGCCATCCAGGACCAGAGGCAATGGCGCTAGGACTCCAGGCGCATGGCTACAGCTGTCCCCACCCCGGGCACTGCTCCTTGCCGTGCCTCCAACTCCTAGGCCTCTTGGGGGACTGGGCTCCAGCTCCCTGCCCTGGTGCTCAGGCCCCTGCAGCAGGCAGGCCTGGAGTCCTGCCTGGAGGTACTGGCCAGGCTGCGACCATCAGGCAGCACGCATACCTGTGTGCACGGGCGGGGCGGGCAGGTGGGCTCTCTGCCCAGGATGGTCCCGCAGCATCAGTCACAGTGAACCAGCATCCTCTGGCCCGAGCTTCAACATGGCGTCGACTGCCCAGCACCCCCAGCACACTGGGATTTGGCCCTCTGGCTTTTCCATGGTCGGCAGCCTCAGCTCTAGGTATGAGACCCCTGCAAGTTTTGGAGAGACACCAACTGGGAACCATGCTTAGAAGGCCTATCATGTGGCAGAGGAGGAAAGCCCTGGGTGGTGACCCGCTGAGGTCAGAACCAGGCTCAGGCACACACAGAGAAACAGCCACGAGGGCTCAGGGAGGTCTTCCTGGAGGAAGAGGCTGCTGGCAGAGGCCAGAGGCCTCATTGGAGTTAGGGAAGTAGGAGATCAAGGACCTGCTCCCTGCTGGGGAAGACGGGTGCAAGCGAGGGTCCCCGGGCTCCTTAGGGGTGGCTGTGTCCCGGGAGCTCAGCACATGCTCGGCCTCCCAGACAGCACGCTGGGTCCAGACAGCTGGAAGGGCCAATGTGCATCCTGGAGAAGGGGCTGGGAGAGACAACCCGAGCAGATCGGGGTGCTGCCTGTGACCTGAAACACCCTCCCACCCGGAGAAGAGGGGCTCAGCCCCACTCCTGTGGGGGAACCAAGGACGAACTGTGGGCTTGGGAGATGGGGTGGGGATAGAGGACAGGGTGGTCAACAGAAGCCCAAGTGGGGTCAGGGGCCTGGGGACAAAGGCCAATACAGCCCCCAGGGACCCTGCCACTTTCCCCCATCGCCTCCTCCAGAGAGCCTGCTCAGTGTCGTGATGCTACAGCTGCACCCAGGACCCCACCATCCCCTGAGGGTAATGGACCAGGGCACCCAAATCCCAGCTCAGCCCCCTCCGGGCTAAGTGGCCTTTGGAAGGGACTGTGCCTCTCTGAGCGTCAATTTCACCATCTGCAAAAGGGGGGCTCTCCACGGGCTCACTGCGGGGACAAACAGCCCCGCAGCCAGGGCCCACTACCTCCCCTCATTCCCATGATCGGTGGCACGGGGGGGGGGCACATGAAGCTTGGAGGGTGGGCACAGGAGGTGGCGCCGCAGGAGGGAAGGGATCTCCTGGGACCTTCCCAGGCGGGTCCAAGCTGAAGCCTGCAAGCTGCCTGAGCGGAGGGAGGCAGGAGCCGCCCCCACCGCGCGCCCCTCCCCCGCTCCCCAGCCATCTGCGCGTTGGCAGCAGAGGAGCAGGGCGGGCGCCATCTGAGCCTCCGTTCTCTGGGAAGGGCTACAGGCCTGGAGGAGGAAATGTGGGCAGAGCCCCCCGTGGACACTCCGTCCCACATTCCCTGTTCTGCCTGTCCCCTGGGGGCCTGGGTAGGATAGTGACATCAGGGTTGACAGACCGGGCCCCCACTGCCTCTGGTGGGCTGCCTCCACCTCTGTGGTGACCTGGATGGGGTCAGGACCCAAGAGGCCAGGAGTGGCTGTCCCAGAGCATGCCCCCATTTTTGATGGAAGACCAAGCTCCCAGAGCAGACACAAGCCCACTCCGGGTCAAGGCCTGGGCCTGGGAGGGCTGCACCGTGCACCGCCACATCTCCTCTGTCCCCACCCTGGCCCCTGCACCTGGAGGCAGAAGAGCTGTCCTCTGATGTTCACCCCACCCCTGGAACACAGACACCTCTCCTTCTCCATCTGCTGCTCAATAATGTCCCCGGGACCTGCGGGGGTGGAGAGAGACTTCGCCTGACACTAAATGGCTCCAGTTGGCTGCCTGTTCTCTCGCGTCCCCTTTTTATTGCTTTTTCTTTCTTGCTTGCTCTCAGCGCCTTTGCTCAGCACTGTCACTCTGCCTGAATGCAGCAGCCTACTCCTTAATTAAATGACAGTGAGTAGACGCTGCAAAGTATACAAAACAGGAGATGGACAGCAGCGACAGTCACACGGCAACACAGGAGTCCGCAAAGTCACCGAACTGGACCCTCGAAAGTGATAAAAACGGCAAATTCTCCCCTGTATGGTGGTGCACACCCGTAATCCCAGTACTTAGGAGGCTGAGACAGGAGGATCGCAGGTTCAAGGCCAGCCTCAGCAACTTAGTGAGACACTCAGCAACTTGGCGAGACCCAGTTTCAAAATAAAAAATAACCAGGGCTGGCGGGGTAGCTTGGAGGTAGAACGCCCCTGGGTTCCATCCCCAGAACCTACCAAAAAAAAAAAAAGGAGGCAAATTTTGTGATGCATGTCCTATCGCAAAAATAAAAGCTGAGGTATTTATTGGCCGCATCTTATAACCAGCCATGAGCTTAGAAATGATATAAACATGTGAGAACTAGGAGCTCATGGGTCCTGAAAGAAGACACGAATAAAATGCAGGTGTTGGTGACCTCTCTTCCCACGCCAGGATCGTCTCTGGCTCCCTGTGATTTTCCCTGGCTTCCTCTGCTGGCAGCTGCTGGACTAGCCAAGGTGAGGGCCTTGTCCCCCTGCCCTAGGGGGCGCCCGTGAGGCTCCAGCTTTGGCTTGGGTCACCAGCATCGCCCTGCCCCCAATGCCTTTCTGCCCCCAGTGCACCTCACACTGCACCTCTACCCAGGGCCGGACCGCACCAGGCTTAGGCTCTGCCACGGGCGAGGCGGGGGCACTCCAGCCGCCCACCCCTAGGCGCAGGGGCCCTCCTGAGTTACCTTCCCCCATCGCGTGGCTCCCCAGGCCCAGGGGCTGGGAGTGGACAGGCCAGGAAGGAGGGCAGAGCGGTGCCTGCAGTGTTGGGGAGGCTGGGAGAGGGGCAGCTGGCGGCCACAGCCCTGGGAGCTGCAGAGTGTAAAATGTGAGCTGCCTGAGGGCAGGGACTTGGTTCATTCCTAGCGTGTCCCGGGGCTGGCTGGTATACAGTAGGTGCTTAATAAACGCTGAAAAGTGAGTGGATGAACGCTAAGTGGGTTGGACAGGTCAGGACAGCGTTTCTCTCAAGTTCCCCTCATGCATTCATTCCCTCCTTCATTCATTCCTGCAAGCTAGCCCCGCACTCCTTCATTCATGCACTCCGCCATTCATGCACGCGGGGTTCATTCATTCCCCGCCGGCCGCCATTCCTGCCCCCGCTGCAGCGCGGCGCTCCGCGGGCCCCGTGCGCCCCGCGCCCACCACGTGCGCCCGGCCGCGGGGAACCGCCGGAGCAGGCGCGGCTGCGCGGGGCCGGGGCTGGCGGGGAGCCGGGCCGGGGGCGGGGGGCGGGCGCTCCCTGCGGGAAGCGGGCGGGTGGGGAGCCCCGGCCGCGCGGCTGCGGGCGCTCGGCCTCCGCGGGGAGGGGGCGGCACGGGCGCGGCGGCGGCGAGCGGCGCGGTGCCCCGGGGCCATGTGGACGGGCGGCCGGCGGCCGGGCCGGCTGCGCCGGGCGGTGAGTACCTGCGAGGCGGAGGCAGGGCGGGCGGGGGGCGGGCCCGGCGCCCCGGCTCCCCGCGCCCCGCTCCGGCCCCGGCCCGCTCGGCCCTGCGCGCCCCTCCCCCGCGGCGCCGGGCCCGCCGGGGCTGCCGCTGCGCCGGGAGGAGCGGGCACTCCCGGCGGGGCGGGGACGCTCGGCCTGCGCGCTGCCCTGCCCCCGCGCCCCGCTCCTGCAGCTGGAGGAAGGGCGGCCGGGGCCGGGGCCGGGGCCGGGCGAGGCGGAGGCGAGGGGCGCCGCGGGCCGGGGCAGGTGTCCGGGGCGCGGTCTCCGCCCGCCGGGCGTCAGGGGCAGGGCCAGACCCCGCGGGGGCCAGGCCGAGGAGCCGGAAGGAGGCTGGACCCGGCCGGCCCCGCGAGCGTTTGCAGAGCGTGGGCACGCGCAGCCTCGGGCACCTCCATCTCGCTCTGCGCCCGCAAGGCCGGCGCTGTCATCCGCCCCATTTACAGGCGAGGAAACTGAGGCTGGGGCGGCGAGGGGCCGGTGCTGTCACGCTCCCGGAGCCCCAACTCGTTGGCTGGGAATTTCTGCCCCAGTATTTCCGCTTCCTGCCTGGTTTAGAGGTGTTTCCTTCCTCCTCTGTGCCCCACCCCATCCCCAGTGAGGTTCCTTGGGGGCAGGAGCCGCGTGGGCGACACCCCGGGATCTCCTGAGTGTGGGGATGGGAGCAGAGGAGGCACCCAGGAGTGTGGGGGCCGGCAGGATGAGGTGTCCTGTAATGTGCAGCCCTGAAGGCCAAGGTTGTCCCAGCAGACCAGGCCTGGGGCACCCAGGTGGAGCAGCGTCGCCGCAGGCCTGGCAACTCTGGGGTCCCCAGTGCCCCAGAACCTGGAGGCCATGGGAAGGTCCCTTCCCTGTACTGCGCCCCAGCTCCTCCATTCACCAAGGGCAGGAGAAGCCCCCGCCACCCAGGGCCAGGCCCCGCCAGACTGTGGCGAGAGCCCTCGTGTGCCCTGGTGTGCTGGCCGGCGCCGCTGGGACAAGTGGCCGTTGGGGGCGGCTCTGCCTGGCATCTGTGATGCGCGGGGCGGGAGGTGGCAGCGAGGGCCCTGGCAGCCTCCCGCAAACCCTTAATTTTCGCAGCTCTCACTATAATCAGGGCGTCACGGGAAAGCAAGCGCAGCGGCAGATGCGCACGCGGGCTCCGGGCGGGCGAGGGGCGCCGCGCCGCTGCGGGCGAGGACCCGCCCAGGGTATTGTCTTGTATTTATAGATTCCCGCGCCTGCGTTCCACTCGGGTCAGAACCTGAAGTTGTTGGCACCTGGGTGGCGGAGTGGCGAGGCAGGGCTGCCTTGAGCCTCAGCCTACAGAAGGGCTGGACTGCGACACTTAACAGGGGCAGAAGCAGAAACGAGTCTGAGGCTGTCAGGATGGTGATGTCTGTTTACTCTCCAAGACCTTTGGGCACAGGGTCTGGCCCACAGGAGCTGCCATTTATTGAATACCTACTGTGTGCCGGGCAACATTTGAAGTGGTGTACCCACTCCTGTAGACACTTAATCACGTTGAAGAATGAATGGATTGATGGGTGGTTGAATGAATGAATGAATGAATGAATGAATGAGAGGGAGTGATGGCAGGTCATGAATCCATGGCGTTTTGGAGACAGTCCACAAAGAATCCCCCAAAGCCCAGGCCCACGGACTGAGTAGGAGCTGAGTGATGATGGGGTAGAGGCTGGTTGGAGGAGCATGGGCAAGGCCCACAGGGGAGGCCGAGAAGGTGCTGGACCATGGCCCAGCAGAGGCTCAGCCTCGCTGGAGTGTGGAGGCCAAGGGCGTGGCCAGGGGGGCAGCGAGAGGCGGCTCCTACCCTCAGAGGAGGTAAAGATCCCTGGGACAAATCCCAGAGCCACCCCAAGGCTCACGGTATTGGTCTAGGGTGGCACCTGGGGCCTCTCTTGGCTCCCTCTCCTGCCCCAGTGCTGGTCACTAGCCTGGTGGAGAGGTTCATCCCATCTGGCGTCCGGCTCCTCCTCTGTCGCTCCTTCACTGTGTGACCTTGGGCAGGGCCCTGGGCCTCAGCGGGGCCAGGATCAGAGGCTAGGTGAATCTGGGGAGAGCAGAGCAGGCCCCAGGGTGTGGCTCGAGGCGGAAGAGCTGAGCAGAGGTGCCTCTGTTGTCTCAGCTGGGACAGGGATGAAGGGAGGAGTGAGCAGAGGGGATATATGGGTGGGTTCTGCATTCACCCAAGCACCCACTCCTTGCTGCTCGTTGGGGTCACTTAGTGAATCTGATGCAGACCCTCACCCTTCAAGAGGTCACAGTCCAACAGAAGACTTGGACCCCATCCTGTGTGGCAGGGCTCAGGAAGGGGCTTTTCTGTACCCCTGGCCAGGAGCGAGGCTTGGAAATGGCCTGGTCCCAGCAGGCCAGGAGGCAGGACAGTCCTGCAGGCTCTGAGGGCTTCCCAGGCTGGGGGGTGGCCAGTGGCCAGCACACTACAGTCATCTGCTCAGCCAGCAGGCCCTGCACCAAGTTGGGGATGCAGATGGGTCAGACCTGACCCTGCCTGGGAAGCCCCCACTCACGCTGCTGGGGGTGCATGCTGCTGTGGGACATGGGAGGGCTGCAAAGGATGTGTGGCAGGACAGATCCATGGGAGGAGGGGAAGGAAGTTAGAGAGGGATGGGTGGATGGGTGGGTGGGTGGATGGATGGATGGATGGATGGATGGATGGATAAATGGATGGATGGATGGGTGGATGGATGGATAGATGGATGGATGGATGGGTGGGTGGGTGGATGGATGGATGGATGGGTGGATGGGTGGATGGGTGGATGGATGGATGGATGGATGGATGGATGGATGGATGAATGGATAGCTTGGTGGATATAAGTGGCAACACAGACAGGGAGGGGTAGGTGGAAGGAGCTGGTGTAGACATGGGACTAGATGGATACCTGGGTGGAGGGAGGATGGGTTTCTAATGCATATGGCACAATTTGCAGATGAATGGATGGAAGAATCTAAGAATGGGCAGATGGTTGCATGACATCAGTGGGTGGGTGGATGGATGGATGGATGGAGAGTACATATCAGGGTGGATGAGTATGGGAATGGGAGAATGGATAGATGCACCAATGGATGCAGTTAAGGAATCAGTGTTGCGGTTGGTGGGCAGATACTTGCATATGTATCAGTAAGATAATTGAAACAGGAGTGGATGGGTGGATGGGTGGACACAGGAAGAATGAAAGGATAGATGAATGAGTGTACATTGAAAAATGCATGGGTACAGGTGTGGAAGGGTGCACAAATGGGCACAGGTCAATGGATGGACGCATAGAAACAAGTAACAGGAATGGGTGGATACATAGATACTAGTAATAGGTGTGGATGGATACATGTAACAAGAGTGAATGGATGCACACATACAAAAGTAAAGGGACTAGATGGATACAAGTAACAGAAATGGGTGAATATATGATACATGTAACAGTAATGGGTAGATACATAGATACTGGTAATAGGTTTGGATGGATACATGTAACAGGAATGAATGGATACATGGATATAAGTAACAGGAATGATGGATACACAGATACAAAAGTAAAGGAAATAGATGAATACAAGTAACAGGAATGTGTGGCTCTATGGATCCATGTAACAGGGATGGGTGGATACATGGATGGTTGGCAGCTGGGTGGGTACAGAGAAGAGAGGGCGGGCAGAGGCAAGAGCACATGTCGGCAGATGGCAGACGGTCGTGGAAGGATGCGTGCACATGTGAATGGTACTTGTAAGCAGATGAATGGTTACGGGGCGGATGGGTGGAAGGCTGGTTGGTTGAATGGGCGGAGCTCCATCCCACGGCGTCTCTTGGTTTCTGGGACACCAGTGTCTTGTACACGTACCCCAAGATCCATCTGGTTCATAGAGAGGCTACTGGGGATGCTACAGCACTGGGAAGGGGCCTCAGCGACTTGGTCCCAGCGTGAGTGTTGGGAGGAAAACACCCACTCAGACTAATGGTGTCTCCAGTTCTGTGTCTCTGGGGAAGACTCGCTCAGGGAACCATGAGGCAAGCAGCCAGCCAGGAGGACCCGCAGAGGCTTCCTCACCAGGGGGACCCCTGGAAGGTCTGGTCGGCCTGTGCATGCATCCTTGTGAGGAAGGGGACCCGCTGGGGAGGAAGTCAGGGCGGAGACGCTGGTGGCACAAATCATGTGTGCAGGTGCTGGGGACTGAGGTAGCTAAGAGTCACAGCTGCTCTCAGCGGGTCTCAGGCCATCAGGGAGATGTTCAGAGGCAGTGAGCAGGTGGTTAAGAGCACAAGGTTGAGCTGGGCATGGTGGCGTATGTAATCTCAATTCTGGGGAGACTGAGACAGGAGGATCGCAGGTTCAAGGCCAGCCTTGGCAACTTAGCGAGACCCTCAGTGACTTAGTGAGACCCTGTTTCAAAATAAACAATAATAAAGGAGACTTGGAGGTGTAGCTTGGAGGTAGAATGCCCCTGGGTTCAATCCCTAGTACCAAAAGGAAAAAAAAAAAAGCACAAGGGTGAGACTTCTCAGACCCTCAGTACCCTCTTCTGTAAGAGGGGGGATGGTAGTGACTTCTGTGCTGGGATGGAGGAGGAGGAGGAGAGTGGCTGCGCCCCTGCTGGCAGATGGAGGTCATGTATGTTTCCAGTGACCCCTCAGAGACCAAGTTCTTCCTCCATGCAGCACAGAGGCCGGGAGGCCACTCCCAGCTTGGAGGGGGGCTGTGACAAGGAGGCGAGGTGATGTCCGGAGCTCTAGGAGGTTGTCCAGCAGGGCCCGCCCACCCTGCGGGGTCTCACCGCCACCCTGGGCCCCCGCAGCACCAGCCCGCTGCCTCCTGTCCTCCCTCTGCTTTCCACCCATGGGGACCCCATGCGTTTCCATTATGTCCCCCTTTCAGCTGAGGACACTGAGGGTCTGCGAAGTCTAACCCCGTGCTCACTGGCAGAGGTTGAAGGGCACTTTGGTCTTGGAGAGGACTGGACGCAAGTGCACGACCTTCAGATGCCCATCCTAGGCCTGCCACAGTGACCTCTCAGTCCCCTTGCCTCTCGGGGACTGCTCCTTTCAGCATTCAGCAGAGCCTGTGGCCCTCCCGCCCTACCTGCAACCCTGCTCAGAGGCTCTGTGCTCATGCCACTGCCCGTGGGGTACCACCGCATCCCTGCTGGATAGATGAGGTGGCACATGGCTTGCCCCAGGGCTGGTTGGAATAGTGGAGTGGGGATTTGAACTTGGATCCACCAGTCCCCAAGTCTTATTCCCACTGGAGATGGGTGGGGGCTGCATGGCTGCTGCTTAGGAGGGGTTGTCCAGGCATAGAGGGCAATGGTCAGAGGACATCAGAGGGCGATGGTCAGAGGGGGTGGACACTGTAGCCTTCCCAAGGGCCTGGGACCCCTCAGCATGTCCTCATCCAGTGTCCAGTCCAGAGTAGGCCCACGCCAGGCTGGGGATGCCTGCGGACTGACAACCTGAGCCCATTAGTCATCTCTCCACTTCACTCATCCATCCATCCATCCATCCATCCATTCCTTCATTCAGAGCTGTTTATTGAGCACCTACCATGTGTCGGGCTGTATGCGGAGAGCTGGGAGGCGGTGGAGCTCACATTCTAGTGGGGACACAGACCCTGAACAGCCAGCTGCCGGGCATGTGTTATGAGCAAGGCAGGAGTTATAAGGGCTGAGCCAGGGGCCTGGCCTAGCCTGGGGGAGAGAGGGGACAGGCTGTTGAGCTGAGCCCTGAAGGCCAACTGGGAGTTAGATGAAGAGAGGGAGGGGAGAGCGAGAGCATGTTTCTGGAGGAACAGCAGGTGCAGAGGCCCGAGGCCACGGGAGCTCCTCAGGACTGGACAGACGTTCCCCTGGGGATGAGAGGAGCACAGGGTGCGGGCAGCAGAGAGGAGACACCGGCCTCCGCCTGGGCCTTGCGGGCTGTGTCACTGTGCTGTGCATTGTCTGGTTCTCTGGTCTGTGACTTCTAAAGGCTGTGCTGGCCACATGTGTGGTGGACTGAGCTGGACCGGCCATCAGGTGCCTTGGGGTGGGGGTTGCAGGTGTCTAGGTGAGAGGAGGTGACATCTGGGACCAGCAAGGGGATGATGGGGATGGAAGGAGGGGCTCAGGCCTGAGGGAGGCTGAGTTGCCAGAGCCTGGTGGCCCTGTCCTATATTGGATGGCGGTGCTGCCATAGAGGTCTGCAAACATTCAGTCAGGCACCACAGGGAGAGGTCTCCCCGGGCGCTGGGTGCGAGGCACCGGGCAGGGCCACAGGTACACAGCCAGGAGCAGGCAGTGCCGAGGAGGACCTGGCCATGTTCCAGGCCACGCCAGAGGCTGGTGCCAGGGACGGCGGTGGTGGCTGCCAGCTGGCCAGGGCCCTGGGGCTGCCACCCCCAAGCGAGCCTTTTGATTCTCACACCCTAGAAAGGGGCTCGGCCTGGGCCCTGGCTTCTGGTGAGATGCTGGGGCGGACATTCTTCCTTCGCACAAAGGGCCTGGCTCTGGCCTTGGTCTGGGTCCGTCTCCCTTGCCCCACTCCCCGGTTGACTGTGCCCTGCACCGAGGCTCTGGCCTCGCGGCAGCCGCTGTCCCTCACCCCCCCCCCCCGCCGCCGGGCATCACTGAAGAATTGCTCATAGCTGGGAGCCACCAAGACAGGACATAACCAGGGCTAAGCAGGTGGAATTAGCTCCCTCCAGTTAAAGAAGGACCCTGGCAGGTGGTGCCAGGGATAGTGTGATGACTCAGGGTCGTTAGGGATCCAATTTCCTTCTGTCTTTCTTTTCCTCTGTTCTTTATGTATGGCTTCGGCCACCAGTTTGCCTCATGGTGCAATATAGCTGCTGTCTCTCCAACCACACTTTTCCTTCCAGAGAAGCAAGGGGATGGCTAGGGGGAGGGCACAACCTTTTCGCCCCCAACACACCCCCCCAGCACTGGGGATTGAACCCAGAGGTCCTCTACCACTGAGCTACATCCTTAGCCCTTTTGAGTTTTTATTTTGAGACAGGGTCTAAGTTGCCCAGTTTGGCCTCCAACTTGCAGTCCTCCTGCCTCAGCCTCCCAAGTGGCTGGGATGACAGGCATGTGCCATCGCACCTGGCTTACCAGATCCCTTTTAAAGAGCTCCTTAACTGACAAATCCAACAATTTCTGTTCATGTCAACTAGAGCATGCCCTGGCTGCAAAGGAGCCTGGGAAGTGTAGTCTTTTAGCTGGGTGTCTGACATTCCAGATCAAGATGAGCGTTCTTCAGTATGATAGATAACCAGAGGTCTCACCGCACCGTCTCTTTTTGCCAGCTCTCTGGTCCTCATTTCCACCCCTCTAGGCCCTGTGCCAGGTTGTCAGGTGGCATCCTGGCATCTGTACCCTGCCTGCCCCTCTGTGCCAGGCACCCCAAGGGAAGTGGCCAGGTGTGGCCCGGCCCTGCTCAAAGCTCTCTGAGTGTGCCTGCCTCGCCAGGCGAGGCTAGGATGTGACCTTCTCCTCTCTAGCACTAAGCCCTGAAGCTCAGTTCCCATTTAGTGACAATCGATTTGAGGGCGGGAGACCACTAGGCCCTGCCACGTGCTCTGTGGATCGATGGGCGGGCAGGCATTGGGCTGATCAGCGAGGCCAGCAAGGGACAGGGGGCCTGACTCTGAGAGGGCACAGGGATCCCAGCCCACGGAGGGAGAGCAGCGGGGGTCGGCATGACCTTGGACCGACTGAGGAGGACGCTATCAGGGGCTGGTTCCCTGGCACGGGGCCCCGACCCCTGCAGCCCCAGGCGAGACAACCATGACTCCCTCGTGGGGTCCCGGGCAGAGGCCCCCATCAAGGAAGCACAGACAGAGGAGCTTAGGAGCCGCAAGCTGAGCCCCAGCCTGGGCCGCCCGCAGAAAGCATGGGTGTCACCCAGTGTGCTGCCCACTCCCGAGCACCCAGGCACTGGCAGCAGGGCAGCCACAGGCCCCCTTGCTCGCCTGAGCCGCCGGCGGGAGGCCAGACTGCCCTTCTCCAGGTTCCTGGACGAGGTCGCGGTGCGGGTGCTGGACCCTGGGACCCTGGAGGCTTTCAGGGGAACCCGGGGCCACAGCTCGGAGACGTCTCCAGAGGAGCCAGGCCCAGACCTGGCCCAGGAGCCCCGGGTAGGAGCTGCCACCCCAGAGAACCCAGCGTGGAGCCCCCGGCTCTCCTCGGAGGTGGCCACTGGGGCTGCAAGAGGAGCAGAGCCAGGCCGGGCCATGGAGACCAAGGGGCCTCCTGTGGGCAGCAGCAAGCAGGGAGACCAAGCCGCCTCGTCCCAGAGGCATCCAGGCCGGGTGAGTCTCAGCCCCAGCCGGCAGACCCTTCCAGTCCCCTCTCCACCCTCCTTTTATAATATCTGAAACCGAAAAGCCCTTCAGTGCCCAAAGAATGACTCTCTAAGGTGAGATTTCGGGCTTGGGGGCAGGCAGGCTATTTCTGGACCGAGTGCACTTGCGTAAACAAAAGGACAATAGGCATGTCCCCCTCGGTTGGCAGAGTCCTTTGTGGCTCACCACAGGCTTTCGTGTGATTGTCCCTTTAAACTTCTGAGCCACAGACAACTCCAGGTGAGGTAGACTGTCACGCGGTCCTGGCAGGCGGGCAGGCAGACTGGTCTCCCTCATAGCTGTCCCGTTTGATGGCGTGGGAAGCTGAGCTTCCGAGGGGCCACTGCTCACCCCGGGGCTCAGGAGTCCCTGTGCACCTCTGGCCTCTGATGGAGGGATGGACGGGCGCAGGTGCCTGGCTGCCATTGGGCTAGGGCCACACAGCATCTGGAGGGCAACACTTGGGACACAGCTGCATCCTTCCCTTGGTACCCAAACCTTCTTGTCCCCTGGGGCCAGGGAGGGCCCTCACAGCTGCCCCTCCTCCAGGCCTCTCCCCCTGGGTTAGTGGGGGCCATGGGCTGGGCACCCCCAGAATGGCTTTCCTGTGGGGGAAGGCTCTGTCTTGAAAGCCCCAGGCCTCGACCCTGGCCCAGGCCCAGGAGGTTGACACTGCCACGGCCCCGCCCCACCCCATGGCCAGAGGAGAGGCCCACGGTGGGCCAGGATTGGCCCTGGTAGGCTTAACCTCCCCCCCCTGCCACCTCTGGGTCCCTTAACTTCCAGTGTCCTGCTTGGGGACACTGGGCAGCCAGGCAGTGGCACTGCCAAGGGCTGGGTTTCTCCAGCCCCACTGGCCCTTCCCCGGGGATCTGCTGTGGCCAACAGGGTCTGGGAGCTTCAGGGACACCCTGGGCTCAAAGACCAGCAAATTGCTGGGAGACTCTGCACAGGTCACCCCAGCCTCACCGGGCCTCAGTTTCCCCGGCAGGAAGAAGGCAGCAGTGATCACACATGATAATGTCCTGGTGACCCTCGACCCCCAGTTGCCTGCGGCTCTGGGCTCCGGCACCACGCGGGCCTCTCTCTAGGGACCGTCAGGCCCTGGGGGAGTCCCACTGGGGTCCAGCCCCCCTGGAGGATTCTGTCCCAAGGCTCCTCACATTTGCCTTTCGGGGCTGCCAAAGCAGCCCAAGCCTCAGGGACCTATCAGAGAAAGCCACCGACCAGAGGAGGGCCCTGGGCTTCAGTCCTGCTCTGTCTTGTCTGCTGAGTGGTCATGTGTGAGTCCCTTTCATTGTCCAGCATAGGAGAAGCCAGTGTAGAAGGCGGTCACGGACTTGGCACTGAGTTTCACTCATACTATAGTGTGAATGACTTAGGCCAGCCTTTTCCTGACAACAAAAGGATTGAGAAGAGAGCAGGAGGCACCGGGCAAGGGTCGTGGCTTGGGTGGTGCTGTGACAACACCCCCTGATGCCAGTCCCCTGTGTTTTCCTGCTGAGGGACTGACCTTGGACAAGTCACTCGACCCTGCTGGCCTCGTCTCCCGGCAGATAGGGCAAGCTTAGGCATGGGTGATGCTTTTCCTGAACAGGGGACCCCCAAGTCTGGAGGGGGCAGCAGCTTCTCGCTCCCCTATCTACTGCCACATGGGACTGTGGGATGGAGTTGCCACATCTTCCAAAATTTTTAGTAGAAGCCAAAAATATGGATTTTAAAATGTAAATTCTCCCAATTTTTAAAGTTGGCTCAGATGTTTAAAAAGAAAGAAAGAAACCTTGTGCAGGCCAAATACAACATGCTGGTGGGCTGGATTTAGCTTGGGCGCCAGTTCGCAGTCCCCGGCCTGGTCTGCACCCTGCACTGAGGAAGAGGGGGCCCCCATCTGAGATCCCAGAGTCCGGCCCACCCCCTGCTGGAATGCCAAAGACAGGGACATTCTCCACCCCTTCTGTGGACAGCCCCAAGCCAGGGCCTGGGTTCAGGTCCCCAACTTGCTGACCTTGGGCAGGTGTCTTCCCCTCCCCCACAATCACTGTAGGATCCCAGGCCAGGCCCTGTGGGGTTCCCCGCGGACACCAGTTCCCTGCCCTCAACTCACCTGTGACCCCATGACACCAAGCCCTCTCTCCTCCCAGAAATACCCCCAGGATTTGCACCCCACGCCCTGTGCTCCTCCTACCTCCCAGTCTCTTTGGCTGGCCCCAGGGAACAGCCTGCCCCTCCTCTTCCATTTCTGAGACATGCCCCTGGGAACCTCATCCTGTGTTGTGGCTGTAAGTGCTGTCTCTGATCTGTCCACTCCTGGATTCTGTTTTCTGCCCCGAATGTGGAACTCACTTACCCATCCCCTGCTGATGTCTCCGTGGGAGTCTGGAGGGACACCCCAGACCTGGTCCCCGCTGGCCTGGCCTGTGCAGGAGCCTCAACAGGCCTCCCTCCTCCACCAGCATCCAGGGCCCCCTTCCAGCCCAGGTAGAAGCAGAAGTCCAGGGCCTGCCCTGCCCAGACTCGCTCCACTTCATCCTGAGCTCCCTGTTTGGGGCACCCCCACCCCCATCCTTCTCAGGAGACTCTCCCCATGGGACCCAGGGGGCAGGAGGGCCGTCTTCCTGCATTAGCCTATCAGCCTAGTGAAGGCAGAAGATCTCATGGAAGCTGTTCACCACCGCCCCCACCGCAGGCTCAGCGCACAGCCAGTGTTTGTTGAATGAATGCAGGAAGGCAGGGAGCACTGTCAAGTGTTTTAGCAAGCAATCCTCCCTGGATGAGCAGTAAGAGGCTGGCTCTCTGGGGCAGTCGCAGCCCTTCACTGGCCCGACCTCAGGACAGTCCCTGACACACAGCCACCTGTGGCTCACGGCTCCCTTGGGTATTTGGCATCCTTCCTTCCTAGATGAGGGATTGAAAAGCCTTTGCCAGAGGTTACACAGCTGCATAGGAGGTCCAGGTCACAGTCATGAGAGGTGGGATGTGACCCCCACGGCCCCCTCTCTGCCCTCACTCAAGGTGGGCTACGGGAGTAGGATGAGGGGGAAGCCCAGGAAGCTGGAGCCCAGGGCAGGGGTAAGGAGGCCCCCAGGGCTAGAGTTGGGGTTCAAGAGGTGAATCCCAGCCCCGAGGGAGGGTGAGGACTGGCCAGGGTCACATGGCAGGTCTGAAACACAGCTGGGACCAGAACCCAGGCCTCCATCCTTCACTCAGTAGACGGGCAGGATTTGGGGGATGGGCGGCAGTGCCTAGCCTTGGTCCTGCAGAGGATTTGCACAGTGCAGCGGGGGTCCCCAGGCAGAGCGGTGCTGACTCCATGCTGCTGCGTGCCTGGGGGCTCAGGCGCTGGCATGGGGGTGGGACTGGGGAAGGCCCCCCAGCAGGACAGGATGCTGGCCATCCACACCTGTTGATTAGAGCCACACCCTGGCCGCATGGAGACACGGTAGAGAGGGCCCCACTGGCAGGGGCGTGCTTCATCCTTTGTGGGTAGCAGGGAAGGAATTACTAGCTGTATAGACGTCTGAGGCAGAGCATCCCAGACGAGAGGAAGAAGCGCAAAGGGGGGCACTGTGGCTGGGTGGCTGAGGGAGTGGGGGCGGGACAGTGTTTACCAGCCCTCACTGAGGCCAGGCACGGAGCCACTCCTCCATCACCTTGCCAGCACACCTACTGTGTGCAGGTCGCCATGCTGAGGTGCCACCGGGCAAATGGCAGCTGTGGGAAGCTGACAGAGCCTGGGCCGAGGCTGGAGCTGGAGTTGCCTCTTGGAGCCTCCGTCTTTGCATCTGTAAAATGGGGTCTTAAGACCCACCTTGCTGGGAATTGTGCAGGGAAAGGAAGGGAGCCCGTGGCAGGAGCAGGGCAGGGAAGGGGTGGCCACCCCGGGGGCAGGTGAGGGGCGGAGACTCTGTCCAGTTGGCCAAGAGGCCAGACTCAGTTGAGGTATTGGGAAATAGAGGCACCCAAAGGGGACAGGGAAGCGTCTAGGGTGGACAGTGGCAACGTGGGGGCTATTGCAGGGAGAGGCAGGCAGGGATGGGAGGTGGCCTGGATGGACAGTGCCCAGAGGTTAGGGCTGACCAGGCATGCCCACCCTGTGCCCATCTGGGTCAGCCACGCCCCCCACAGGGAGGGCCCGCCCCCGCCCCCGCCCCCGCCCTGAGTCCAGGACTGTGACTTCACCATGGGAGCCCTGAACAGCCCGCAGGGACCTCACATCACAGCCCCCACTGGTACCGCCCTCCTGCCCGGGCTCTGACCTCAGGCCAGGTAGCGCCCAGGTCTCCAGCCATCAGGCAGGCCGCAGCCCCAGGCAGCGCGGGACCTCCCCCATGACCCATGATTACTGACCCGGAGCTCTGGTGACAGCACTGAGCCCCTCCTGGCAAAAGGCAGTGCAGCTCCCCAAAGGGCCCGCCTCGCTGCTCCCCTCCCCCACCAGGTGCGGAGCTGTCCCCCCACAGCTGGAAAAGACACAGGCCTGGTCCTGTCTGGTGTGGGGCTTAGCCAGTGACTCTGCTGCGTGGAGGGCTGCCTGGGGGAAGCCGCGTTCTGGGAGAGGGAACTCCACGGGTGGGGGAGAATTGGAGGCGTCTGCGGGGGGGGGGGGTCACAGCCAGAGTCTGGAATAGCAGAGTGAAAGGTCTCCAGCCCTGCCCAGCCCCCTCCCATGTTCCCCGTGCCTCTTCCCAGTCCCGTGGGGGTGGGGGTGGGGGATTCCCAAACAGGCCTTCTAAAAGTGCTGAAACATCCGATGTAAATAATTAATGCTAGATTTTAAAAATTAAATTTTAATACATTCTTATTAATTTTAGACAAACTCCCTGGCAGGTCATTGAGAGAGATTGAGGGATCCGGCGGAGGGATGTCCCGGCCTTGGGGTGGTAAGGCCTCTTAGGAACCGGGTCCAGGCCCAGCGGGGCGCCTTCCCCGGCGGGGCTCAGCCAGATCCTTCGGCCCGGCTCGCTCTCTTTATCTGTGAAGTGGGGGAAGAACGCAGGGAGCGCGTGGAAGGTGCTGTGACCCCGGAGAGCCCCGGATGCGGTTGCTGGTGTCGCCACGGACATCCCATCCCGCCGAGGGTGGACTCCAGGACCGGGGGCGGGGGTGCTTCTCCACCCGTAGCCCCTGGAGAGCGGGGCTCACCGCGTTTGCTGCCTCCTCCGGGGGAGACCTCAGCCCCGAGCTCCTGAATGAGTGCCGAACACTGGTGGTGGACGTAGGATCGCTTGCATTTGGGGCTTTGGTTTGATCCGGGGTGAGGTCTGACCCTCCGGATGGCCGGCTCCTCCCACCCTGCGCTGGCGGAGGCCAAGGCTGCTGGGGCGTCCTGGTGAGAGCTGGGGCTCCTGCCCAGGCACTCCAACCAGCCAGGGGGAGAGACTGGAGAAGCCGCGGCTTCCTGAGCCATAGGATCCAGGCATGCACTGTCCGTGTTTATTGAGCGCCTGCTGTATGCTGGGACCTAGAGTGATGAGCGCTGTGATGGGGACCCAGAAAGGTGGGCCTGGGGAAGAGAGGGGCGTGGGGAACGTGTTGGCCGTCGGCAAACTCTTCTGGCGAACTCTTTATTCTTGGAGGAAGAGGGCTTATAGAAGGGGTCCGGGCTCTTGGTCTTGGACAACTTTTAGAGCGCGCGGGGAGGGAAGCCGCCATCCCGGTGCCTTGGGGACCCTCTCCCCCGAAATTCCTCCCCCACCCCAGCCCCTCCTCAGCTCGCCAGTGCTGGAGCGCGGCAGAGCGTCGGGTCCGACTTCCTCCCGCCTCCCCTTCCCCCAGCTGTCAGGTGAGGAAACTGAGGCCCTGAGAGCCCGGGGCGCCTGCTCGCGCACCCGGGAAGTTGGTGGCCGAGGCTCGGGGCCTGGCTGCGCCCTCGCCCGGCCGGGCGGTGGGGGAGGCGGCGTGGGGCCCGGACCGAGCGCAGCGCGCTCCCGGCGGACGCGGCGGCGGCGCCCGGCGCGAGGGGCCGGGATGGGCAGTCATCAGTCTTCCCAGGTCTGTTGCGTGGTCCCCGGGCTCAGATCCTCGTCCCCCCACAGCACGGAGAGAGGGGGAAAGCCCCCGGGACGGCCTCTCCCGGGCGCCAGGGAGCTCGCCCCGCGCCCCCAGCTCCGCGCAGGAAGTGCGAACCCGCCCGGGCCGCTCGCGGTCCCGGTTGCTCGCCGGCGCCCACAGGGTTAACGGCGGCGGGTGGGTCCCCCCGCCCGGCGCGCGGAGGGGCTGCCCGACAGTGCGGGCTGGGCAGGGAGGGTCTCCAAACCGCGCGCGGGTGGGTCTGCGCAAGCAAGGCGAGGAGCCCCGCCGGCGAGCAGGGCGCGCAAGGGTTAATCCCTCGGGCCCGGGAGGGGGGAGCCAGGCCGGGAGCCCCGGAATCTGAGGGCAGTGGGGTCCCTGATCGAGAAGTGCACGGTTCCGAATTCCGCCTCGCGCGGGCTGTGTGAGTGTCGGGCTCTGCGATCGCGCACGGCCCCAATTCCCCGACTCCAACATTGTGGGACTCGCAGGTTCTGCGATGCCGGGGCTCGGCTCTCCCCGGGAGCCCGCGCGGGGCGGCGAGGGTTAAAGGGCGGGTGGGGTGGGGTGGGGGCCGCGGCCGCCGACCTGGCGGGGCCGGCCGCCCCCTCCCCGGCGAGGCCGAGCGCGCCCCGGCCGCCGCAGCCGCGTCCCGGCCGGCCCCCTCCTCGCCCCGGGGGGCGTAACTCGGAGCCGGGGAGCGCGGCGGCCGGGCCGGCTCACCTGTTACTCGGCCGCGGCCCGGGCGCCCACTGAGTCACGGGGCGCAGCTCGGGAGGCGGCCGGGGCGCGCGGCCGGGCTTCCCCCGGAGCGGGCCGGGCGGGGTGCCCGCGGTGCCCGGCGCCGCCCGCTGACCCTCTCCTCTGGTCTCTCGCAGGCCTCTGCCGCAGACATGGAGAAACTCAGGTGAGTGCAGCGGCTCCGGCCGCGGGGCCCGGGCCGGGGCGGGGGCGCGGGGCGGGGAGCCCCCGGGGCGGCCTCGGGCCCGGGGCGCCGGGCCGGGCGGGCCGTGTGCGTGTGTGGTGCGTGTGTGCGCGGCGCGAGACAATGGGGGCCCCGCGCGGGCTCCCCGACCGCCCCGGCCGCGGCGGCTGGGGTGGGGGCGCCCCGAGGGCCCGGCCGCCCCCCGCGGCCTCTGCGCGCGCCCCGGGCGCTCGCCGTCCCCCGGGACCCCCCGGGTTTGCGTTCCCGCGGTGTTACGCACCGCTCCCCCACCCCCCAGCCGACAGCCGCCCGGCGCGGAGCTTTTAAGTTTCCGCCTCGTGGGGGCGAGGGGGGATGGAGTCCGCGCGGCTGGCCGGGGGGTCGCGTCTTGGAGCCATTTTGGGGGGCATCCCGCGGCCGCGTCTGCAGAATGCCCCCCCCCGCGCGGCCTCCCTAGGGCGCTAAACTTTGAGTCTCGGGGGACTCCGCCGGCGCCCTCCGCGGCAGCCCGGCATCAGCCGATTTGAATATTCATCACTTCCACCGCGACTCCCCCGGGCCACCCCGACCCCCGCTTTGGGCACACACCCCTCCCGTGTTTTCCTTCCGGAGCCGGGGCCCAGGCTGTGTGTGGGCAGCAGGCCTGACCCTGGGTGGGGTTTCAGCACCATCTCCCCTGTCCTCCGGGGTTCCTGGCCTCCCCACTGCCGGCCAAGGCCAGAATTGGCATCCCGGGGGAGGCCTGGGGACAGCAGGTGCGATCCCTGAGGGGCAGGCCCGGTAGGCCCCGGCCCTCCCCTCGCCCCCCCCCATAGGCCCCAGGTCTGGGGAGAGGGGCTGGGGCCTTCCTGGCAGAGCCTTAGGTTGCAAGGGAGTGGCTTGGAGATACCCAGGTGGTCGCCTGGGGCAGGTGGGCTCACATGGGGGCCCCAGGTGGGTCATCTCCTGGGTCAGCGGGGGAGGGGGGGGCACCACAGGGCCAGGACCAGCACGTCGGGGCTGAGAGGAGAGGTTCAGTGTCCCAGGTGATAGGACCTCAGGCCCCAGCCTGATGGCAGTCACCAGGCCTGCCTGGTCATGGCTGGGGTCCAGGTGGGGATGGTGAGGCCCAGAGAGTGGCCTCCCTGGCTGTGGGAACACGATGACCTGGGGGCCCAAACCTAGATCCCTGGCGGGCCCTCCCTGACACCCCACACTGGCTGCCATGTAACAGTACCCCCACCTGGGTGGGGCTCCCTGGGGGGTACTGCTCAACTCAGCTGGGACTTGGGAGCTTCATGGGGCACTCTGGAGCCACCTGGGGGGGGCCTGTGTGCCCCCCCCATGCCCAGCCAGGGCTTCTGAGCACCCGACCCTGGGTCAGGCACTGGGGACAGAGACCTGACCTGGCCTGGTTGGAGACACAGGTAACAGGTAAGTCAGCCCTGGGGTCCACTGCCCACACTGCAGAGAGCTACCTGGGCCAAGTTGGTGGCGGTGGCCAGGGTGGACTCCTGGGCCACATTGGGCCACATGGTCTTCCGGAGCTGGCAGGGGTCTCTCTGGGCCAGGACTCACATTGTCCTGGACTTGGGGAGGGGCCCTGTCCCCTCCCCCTCTCGTGCTGAGCGTTCTTAGAGCTGCCCCAGGACTCCCAGACTGTCCCCTTCTGGCCAGGGTGGGGTTGCCCCAGTGGGTTTCTGTCCTGCATTTAGGGCCGGGGATCCAGCACCAGAAGTCCCAGGGGGCTACAGGGAAGTCGGTCACATGGCCTGCCACAAGGAAGGTCATAGGGCTGGGGGCCCCACAGACCCAGTCTCTGACGTCCTGACCCTCTCTGGGTCTCAGTTCCCTCAGCTGTAAAGTGGGTGTCCTCACCCCCAGGGTGCAGGGAGGCCGGGAAGATGGCATGAGGCACTGGCGTAGGGCCTGGCCCAGAGCAGGGGCCTGGCTAGAGGGTCCCTGGGGGCCAGCACACTGCCAGTCCCTGAGGCAAGAGAAGAGGCATTTGTGGTCCAAGCGAAGGGGTCTCGAGTATCCAGAGAGACCACCCTGAGCCCAGTCCTTCATCCTGGCCCCTGAGTGCATGCACAGGTGTGGGCCCCATCTCCTCCTTGACCCCTGGCAGTGGGGCTGGAGCCAGACCAGGCTCAAGGGAGGGTCCAGTGAAGAGCTGTTGACGGAGCAAACACTCTGCCACCTAGTGGCCTTTGGAGGCTCTGTCCTAGGCAGGTGTGCTGCTGGGGGCTCCCGGCCCTGGCCCCTGTACCTCCCACCCCAAATTTCATCCCACCGTGGAGTCCAAACAAGCCATCACTGGGAGCCCCTCTGCCTTTGCCCTTCGTGTCCCTTCCACCTGGGACACCCTGCCGCGCCTTCCTGTGCACATGACAAACAGCAAACAGGCTTTTGTGACACCCCCCCCCCGATAACTCACACCCCCTCCCCCCACAGCAGTCCTATGCTGAGCATTGAGACCCAGGCCAGGCCCCCAGAGCAAGCCCACAGGCCCACAGCAGAGCCTCCCAGGGCCATGGGACACGGGACAACAGGAGTCTTCCAGAATGTTCTGGGGTCCCAGGTTGGAGACACTGGCCTGGGATATTGGGAAAGGACTCCTAGAAGCAGGGACACCTGAGCTGAGGCTTAGAGGATGGATAGGAGTTTGCAAGAGGACCAACAGGAAGCCCCCCCAGAGGAGGCTGGGTGCGTCAGGAAAACGGGAGGGGAGGAGAGGGATGAGGAGGTCACCAGGGCTCCCCCTGCCACCTGGGGTGTCCTCCATCCTCCTCAGTGCTCCCCATGAGCACCCCTGAAAGCTCAGCCTGAGTCTGAACCCTTAGCTTCTGCCAGCACCAGTGCCTGGCAGGGCTGGCACACAGTAGGGCTCCCTGGGCCTGGGCGACACCCAGTAGGTGCACAGCCACACCCAGCCATAGGTGGTCACCTTGGCTATGGCCTAACATCTGCCCCTGTCCCTGGACCCCTGCTCATCCTGGACCCCTGCTCATCCCTACCCAGCTATCCTGCCTCCGAATGCTTAGACAGCCGTTCTTGTGGCCCGGAGGCACTGGGGGGCACGGCTAAGTCCTGTTGCTCCCTGAGCCCTGGCAGGGACGCTCCCAGTCATCCCTCAGGTGAACCCCCTCCTCCCTGGGCCAGGGCCCTCGCTGGCACCTCTGGGCAAGCCCTGCTTTCCCTCTGAGCTTCTGTCCCTCCTCTGTCACATGGGGAAGTGGGCCTGGGGTACAGAAGGCTTTTAGGAAGCCAAGAGGTATTCCCATTAGGGAGCCACACCTTTCACCCCCATATATAATTTCTCCAAGTTGTCAGCTGTGGTCGGCATGCAGAGAAAGTGATACATATTTGTACAGTTTAGCAATTAAATCGGGACAACCACCTGGTGACCACCATGCAGGTCAAGTTCAACGCTGCCAGCATCCCGGGACCCCCCAAGACCCTTCCCCAGACACACCCCCACCCTTGCTCCCTGGAGGTCACCCACGTCCTGACTTTGTGATAGTTGGTTCCTTGCTTGCTTCATAGATCTGTCACCTGAGAGAGCATCCCACAGCAGTGCAGTGTCCTCCCGCCCCATCTAAGACCTCCCGCAGGGAGTCTGAGCCCGTGCCCCCGGCCTTCTGTTGGAGGGAGTCGCCCTGGCCATAGCTCAGCTGTCCTTGGCTGGCTCCTGGGGGAGTGGCACTGTACTGTGGTCTGTTTATGCATCAACGAAGGGGTGGGCAGTTCCCAACCTGGGCCACAGCAGCTGGTACAGACACCCCGTACAAGTGTCCTGGGGCACGTGGAACTGCCTGCTGGGGGGCACGCGTGCATATACAGCTTTGAAGACAAAGCCAAGCGCTCCACAGTGCTGCTGCCTGGCCCTGCCCTGCCCTGCCAGCCACCCCAGTGCACCCTGGGTGGCGCCGACCCTGCAGCCCTGGCAGCCCACCTGTTTGGCATCTCCCTTGGTGATATCTGCACGTACTTTCTGCAGGTGGCTGGCTTTTTCTTACTGGTTTGTGGGAACTCTTGCAGCCTGTCAGCTCCGCACCATGCAAACACCTCGCCATTGCTGCTCACTCTGAACGGCCCTTGGACGAAGTTGTGGGTTTTCATTTTGTTGAATGTCTCGGGCTTTTGCTTTCCTGTTAAAGCTTTTGGGCCTGGTTTAAGGAATCTTCTGCGGCCATGAGCTGTTGGCCTTCTGTGCTTGCTCCTGGCTGTGGTTTGAGGTCAGGCTCTTTATTTTCAACTCTTGGCACATGGACACCCACGCGCACGGCCTGGCCCCTGCCCCACAGATGTGACCATTACTGTCATGGTCCCGCCCAGGCCAGGTACTGTTCTCCACGCTGGGATGCCAAGGGAGACGCCGGGCTGGCTCGAGAGAGACAGGAGGTTATCAGGTGGCCCCGCAGATGTCCCAGCATCCCCTCCTCAGGGCCACACCCATGCCCTTCCTGCAGCCCGGGGCTGAGGGTGCACCTTAAAACCTCCGCAGCTCTCTGCCGCTGAGCCCCTGGGCAGCACCGGGCCTGGGTGTGGTTGCACCCTCCACACTGGGCCCGCCCCGCCCCTACTGGCTGGCGCTGTGGTCTGGGACCTGCCAATCTGGACTTGGTGTCCTGGGGGCGGGGCTGGCCACTCCCTGGGATCCACCTCCACACTGCTACTGAGCTTCTGCACCTCCCCCCCCCCGCCCCCACCAGCTCCCCTGCTTTCCCTGCTCTATTTCTAAGCCTGATTCTACTAGAGGAAGATGGATGGACTAATTCTCACTGAGGTGTGAATGACTACCTCAATTTGATTTTTTTTTTTTTACCCCCCTTGAGGGTCAGGGAGTTGTAAAGGGACCTGCCGCATGAACTGTTCTCTCTTCCCTTCCTCCGCCTTGCCCTTCAAGGTCTCCTGTTCTCACCGCCTAGCTGAATTCCCACTCTTCCTCCATGGGGTCTGTGGTTAAGATGGTCGTCACCTGGTTTGACTCCCAGGTCTGCCACTCATTGGCTGCGTGGCCTTGGGTAAATTTCTGAATCTCTCTGACTCTCAGTTTCCACATCTGTAAAATGGAAACCATAGCATCTACCTTAGTGGCTATTCTGAGGATTAAGCGTGTTACCATGAACTTGGCCCATGACAATGCCGGTGTGTGGACCCCCGTGCTGTGCCCCCGCCCCTCTCAGGGGTCTGCCTTTCCCCGCTGGACCCTGTTTCCACATCCCTCGGGCAGGTGACTTTATTCCCATTGTGCAGAGGACCCGGCAAGGGTGGGGGACTCAGCCCCTGCCTGAGTCAGGACTGGGACAGGCAAGCAGGTGTTGCTGGGGACCCCAGGGGCACCTGGAAGGTGAGGACCCGGGGTACCAGGGGCTGGGGCCAGAGTCTGGGGTCACTCCTAATCCAGGGCAGCTCTGAGGGGCCATCTTGGGGTGGGGCTCAGGAGGGACCAGGGTGCCTCCAGCCCCCCAAGGACAATCCTTTTATCTCAAGGGCATCTGCTCCATATGTAGGGGGAAACTGAGGCACCGAGGCCTAGGGTGCTCAGCTCCGGACGCCAGCAGCCCAGGGCACGGTGGAAGGTGCTGAGGGTTGGTCTGCCCAGCTGGCACCGCTTGGCCACCCGCTCTCCCAGGCCGGCCAGCCTGGGCCCACCCCGCACCCACCGCTAAGCAGGACAAATGGCCACCCCAGGTGACCCTCACGCCCTCACAGAGCCCGTGCAAGGGGCTTGGAGAGCCCCAGACCCAACGTCCAGAAGGAGGCCATGATGGTCACAGGCGCCCCTTGGGGCTCTTATTACAGCTGGGGAAACAGGCCCAGAAAGGCAACCACCTTCCTCAGCCATTGCCTCCTCCTCCAGCTCACGGCCGAGGCGGAAATCCGCCATTGTCCTGCAGTCTTCCTCTCTCTTGTTGTTGTTGTTGGTGTGTGTGTGTGTGTGTGTGTGTGTGTGTGTGTGTGAGAGAGATGCTGAGGATTGAACCCAGGGGCATTTGGCCTCTGACCTACACCCCTGGCCCTAGTTATTTATTTATTTATATGTTTATTTATTCATTCATTTTGGTACTAGAAATTGAACGCAGGGGCATTCGACCTCTGAGCTACACCCCCAGCCCTACTGTTTTGGTATTTGGGATTGAACCCAGAGGCACTCTACCACTGAGCTACTCCCCGGCTCTATTTTTTAATTTTTTTGGTACTGGGGATTGAACCCAGGGGCATTCTACCTCTGAGTTATACCCCCAGCCCTATTATTTATTTATTTATTTATTTATTTATTTATTTATTTATTATTCATTTATTTATTTTGGAAATTGAACCCAAGGGCATTCTACCTCTGAGCTATACCCCCAGCCCTATTGTTTTGGTATTTGGGATTGAACCCAGAGGCACTCTACACCTCCGGCTCTATTTTTTAATTTTTTTGGTACTGGGGATTGAACCCAGGGGCATTCTACCTCTGAGTTATACCCCCAGCCCTATTATTTATTTATTTATTTATTTATTTATTTATTTATTTATTATTCATTTATTTATTTTGGAAATTGAACCCAGGGGCATTCTACCTCCGAGCTACACCCCTGGCCCTGTTATTTTGATACTGGGGGTTGAACCCAGAGGCACTCTACCACTGAGCTACATCCCCAGACCTATGTTTAAATTTTTGGTGTTGGGGATTGAACCCAGAGGCATTCAGTCTATCTCTGAGATATACCCCCAACCCTATTTATTTATTTATTTATTTATTTATTTATTTTGGAAATTGTACCCAGGGGCATTCTACCTCTGACCTACACCCCCGGCCCTACTTTTTTGGTACTGGGAATTGAACCCAGAGGCATTAATTAATTAATTAATTAATTAGGTACTGGAAATTGAACCCAGGGTCATTCTACCTCTGAGCTACACCTCTAGCCCTATTATTTTGGTACTGGGGGTTGAACCCAGAGACACTCTAGTTTTGAACTATACCCCCAGCCCTATTTTTAAATTTTTGGTGCTGGGGATTGAACCCAAGGGCATTCAACATCTGACCTACACCCCAGCCCTAATTAATTAATTAACTAATTAACTAATTAATTAATTAATTTGGTACTGGAAATTGAACCCAGGGGCATTCTACCTCTGAGCTACACCTCTAGCCCTATTATTTTGGTACTGGGGGTTGAACTCAGAGGCACTCTAGTTTTGAACTATACCCCCAGCCCTATTTTTAAATTTTTGGTGCTGGGGATTGAACCCAGCGGCATTCAACATCTGACCTACACCCCAACCCTAATTAATTAATAAATTAATTAATTTGGTACTGGAAATTGAATCCAGGGGCATTCTACCTCTGAGCTACACCTCTAGCCCTATTATTTTGGTACTGGGGGTTGAACTCAGAGGCACTCTAGTTTTGAACTATACCCCCAGCCCTATTTTTAAATTTTTGGTGCTGGGGATTGAACCCAGGGGCATTCAACATCTGACCTACACCCCAGCTCTAATTAATTAATTAATTTGGTACTAGAAATTGAACTCAGGGGCATTCTACCTCTGAGCCACACCCCTAGCCCTATTATTTTGGTACTGGGGGTTGAACCCAGAGGTACTCTAGTTTTGAACTATACCCCCAGCCCTATTTTTAATTTTTTGGTACTGGGGATCGAACCCAGGGGCAGTCTACCACTGACCTACATCCCCAACCCTATTTATTTATTTTGGTACTTGAAATTGAAACCAGGGGCATTCTATCTCTGACCTACACCCCCAACTGTGTGTGTGTGTGTGTGTGTGTGTGTGTGTGTGTGTGTGTGTGTCACTGCGGAATTGAACCCAGGGGCATTCTACCTCCAAGCTATACCCCCAGCCCTATTTTATTTTATTTGGAAACAGGGTCTCACTAAGTTGCTCCAAGCCTTGCTAAGTTGCTGAGGCTGGCCTTGAACCTATGATTCTCCTATCTCAGCCTCCCAAGTTCTGGGATTACAGGCATGTGCCACCACACCCAACTCCCTCATCCCCTATTTTTTAATTTTTTTTTTTTTTTTTTGGTACTGGGGATTGAACCCAGGGTCATTCTACCTTTGAGCTGTGCCCCCAGCCCTTTGTGTGTGTGTGTGTGACACTGGGGGATTGAGACCAGCCCTATTTTTTTTTTTTATTTGGAAACAGGATCTCACTAAGTTGCTGCAAGCCTTGCTAGGTTGCTAAGACTGTGATCCTCCTGTCTCAGCCTCCCAAGTACTGAGATTACAGGTATGCGCCACCATGCCTGGCTCTACCAGCTCCTGTTTTTTAATTTTTAATTTTTTGGTACTGGGGATTGAACCCAGGGGCACTCTACCTCTTAACTACACCCCCAGCTCTATTTATTTGTATTTTTATTTTCTTGGTATTAGGGATTGAACTTAGGGATTGAACTCAGAGGCATTCTACCTCTAAGCTATACCCCAGCTCTATTTATTTATTTATTTTTGCTACTGAGAATTGAACTCAGGGGCATTCTACCTCTGAGCTACACCTCTGGCTTTATTTTATTTTTTATTTTGAAACAGGGTCTCACTAAGTTGCTGAGACTGACCTTGGACCTGCGAGCCTCCTAAATACTGGGATTACAGATGTGCACTACTGCACCGGGCTGTAGTCTTTCTTTCTTTTTTTTTTTTTTTTTTTTTTTTGGCAGTACTAGGGATTGAACCCAGGGGCATTTTACCTCTGGGCTACACACTCCCAGCCCTATTTTTTATTCTTTATTTTGAAACAGGGTCTCACTAAGTAGCTGAGGCTGGCGGCAAACCTGGATCCTCCGGTCTCAGCCTCCCAAGTACTGGGATTACAAGCATGCGCCACCACGCCCGGCTGTAGTCTTTCTCTTTAAGGCTGGTTTTACCCTCAGGGCTGTTGGAATTGTGTGTGTGTGTGTGTACATGTGCACACATGTATGTGCAGAGGCCCAGGAGTAGCGTGGGGGAGGGTGGAGTGGGATCAGCCAGGGGCCCAGGGCATTCCAGAGAGGCCGTGGGAGTGGAAGGGGTTCAGGGTAGAGGCTGACGGCCCTGGGCCCAGCGGTCCAGGTTCACCAATGAGCCTCCTGCAGCCCTGATTCACTTTATGATCCCCAGAATTCGAGAAAACAGGCCTCCTGCTGACCCAATTAATAAGTTTGGCCGGGTCCCTTGCGGCAGTGAGCAGGCTGGAGGGGTGGTCACGTCAGTGAAGCCGGCGCGGGCCCCTCAATGGCCAGTAATGAACCTGATCACCAGTGTTGACCCGCACCTCTCACCTGGGCTCTGGGGGGCCACGGGCGCTGGCGGGTTAATCTGGGAGCCCTGCGGGAGCTGTCAGGACTGTGGGGCCCAACCTGTGGTCATCTGTCCTCCCGTGCGTCCACAGAAGCTGACTCAGGGCCAAGGTGTGTGGGGCCTACCCCACCCCCTGCAACCTTCCCACAGACCACAGTAGGGATTCAAGGGGCCTGGCTGGGTGCTGGGAAGGATGGGCCAGGCAGGGGTTCCTGGGGGACCCCAACAAAGCTGGAGGTTGGGGTGCTCCTGGGGTCCACCCTGTGGCTTGTCTTGCCTCTCCTGAGACAGCTCCCCCTGGCTCCCACCAGCACCACTGCCAGACCCCACTGGTGGGGCCACAGGTCCCCAGGAAGAAGATCAGACAGTCTAGCGCATGCTCCCCAGCCTGGCAGGACACCCCCGCCCTGCCTGTGCCCACCCGCCTCTGGGTCTCTGGCATAGGACGGCGGCCTCCCCATGCTGGGTCTGACTTTGCCAAGAGCAGACTGGACGAGGCAGGATGTCATGAGTTTGCTATACCCCAGCCTGCCGCAGGCACGGGATTTGGGGAGGGCAGGGACAGAGCAGAGAGACGGTTGCCATGGGGAGCACACACAGGGAGAAGCTGGTGTCCGACCCCTGCACTGGCTGGTATCAGAAGGGTGGGGCACCCCCATAGGAGGCTGAGAAGGGGCGGCCAGAGAGAGGCCAGATGGGGACTGAGAAGGGACCAGCAGAGCCATCTGGTGACCTGGAGGGCACCTGGGCTGGCAGGTGTGGTCCCGGCAGGGCGGGGTGAGCAAGCGGGACAGCAGAGTAAGGGAGGGACGGCAGGCGTTTGACCTCCAGGGAGAATGGCCTGGAAGGGAGGGCAAGATGGAGGAGCAGGGGGCCAGCCGGGACCAGCCTGGTGCAGCAGAGGGCAGGCAGTAGTAACAGGCGCAGCTGGGTGTTGGGCGGTGCTGGCACGTGGGTGCGTGGCGGGGACATCTGTGGGATTCCCTTTGGATGGCTTCGTCTTGGCGGGAAAGGAAGCCAGGTCATCCTCTGACGAGGGTGGGGTGTGGGAGGAGGTGGAGCAGAAGATTCCCGAGCCAGTCTGCCAGGAGCGGAAAGCGAGGCCTGTCACCCACCAAGCACACGTTCCTGCCATTCCTGGGGGTGCAGAGTGGAGGGCAGGCGGCCCTAAACAGGACAGGGTTTCAAAAGCAGGTCGGGAGGACTTAAGGGAGCCATGGGGTCAGCAAGGACTGGGCAGGGCGGCCGTGCCAGCTGGTGGCTCTGATGCCGCATGGGGCACCGGGGTGAGGCCGAGGTGCAGATGTTGGGAGTGGGATTGCTGCAGCCTGCCCGTGCTTACCCGGCCCCCATTCCACACATCACCTGCCGCTGTCCCCTCAGGCCCCTTGGCGGGAAAAGGTGGGCAGAGCCTGCACTGGGGTCAGAAGGCCTGGCTGTGCCCTGGCGCACGTGAGAAGCTTGGACACCTGTGGCCACTTGGGGCCTGGTCTCTTCCCCTACAATCCAGATCTGATGGGGACAGGTGGGGACAGCGGTGAGCCCTGCCCAACCCTCCTCCCTTGGGCCCCACTGTCTGTCCAGCTCTCTGGGGCTGGAGTCCTTTCTGCCAGGTCTGCTGGGGGCTCCGGCTGGCTGGCTTCCCTGAGACCTCTAGCAGCTGCATATTTGGCCCTGTAGCGGGTGCTAGGACACTGAGAGGGAGGGGCAGACACAGCCCTAGCACCCAGAGAGCAGCCCCTGTATGACAGGGAGGGAGCTGGGATGGAGAGAAGGCTCCCGACTGCAGGAGGCCTTCCTGGAGGGGGTAATGGAGTCAACCAAAGAGCCCAGAAGGTCACATCCTGAACAAGAGGGTCAGCATGTGCCCAGGCCCAGGGGTGGCCCTGCAGCTGCCTGTTCACCTGCCAAGGGCTACCTGCTTTGCCCCAGCCCCAGACCCCCCAGGCTGCCCATCTCCCAAGGGCTCCCCAGGACACAGCGCCAGCTCCCAGCACACAGCTCTCCTGGCACGGGTGGAGGGAGGTGGGGCAGGGCTGCAGCCGCCTGATAAGATGAGGCGAGATGAAACCATTCCTGCAGCATCTCCCAAGCCTGTCTCCGGCAGGAGGGAGCCACAGTGCAGCCGTGTCACCCTGAAGCCATGGCGGGGGGACCGGGGCAGGCTCTGAGCTTGAGTGCCTGCGCCCCCTCAGAGTGGCCTGCTTCAACCAGTAGGGCAGCATGCCCCCTCTCCAAGCCATTTCTCCAGGATGTAGCCCCCAGGACAGCAGGCAGTCCCTTCCCCAGCACGTGAGGATGCACCGCACGCCTGTGCAGCACAGGGAAGGCCCGCGCACCCTCCTTCCAGGGGCTGTTGCGCTACCGCCTGGTCGGGGGGTCTTTGCTGGCCACCCTCACCGAGCCAGCCCTGAAGTCGGCCCCTAGACACATACGTATGGCCGACTTGGCCCCAGCAAGGTCAGCTCCTGCTCCGCTAAGTTCCGGCAGCTCCAGCCAGTCTGTGCCCGCCATCCTGGCTTTGTGCCAGACCCTGTGCCAGGCACCTGGGACCAAGGTGAGGGTGGCGGCCTGTCCGCGGGACCTGTAGGCAGGTAACCAGGTCCCTGCCAGTGTCCCTGTGGGAATGAGGTAGTAGGCTGTCCCAGGAGGCAGTGTTCAGGTGGCACACAGTCAGGAGAGAATGTCCCAGCCCCAGGAATGGCAGGGACAGGGAGCCTGAGTGGAAGGAGGGCGTTGAGGGACCAAGGCCAGTGTGCCTGGGGTAGAGGGCACAGGGCTGGGCGTAAGGAGCTGGGCCTTATTCTGGGTATGGAGTTGGGTGAGGAGTTGGGGCTGTGCAGGGGCAGGACATGCTCTACTGGGGGAAGCCTGCAGCCGGGCCAGGCTGGGGCGGGAGACGGGCACCTTGCACTCGACCATAAACAGGCTGGCCCCTCAGCTCCAGCGTTGCTTGCTGACCAGGGAGGGTGGGGTGAGCTGGGGCTCCGGCCCCCCAGGTGCTGGGTGGGGAGGAGTTAACCAGGGGTGGGAGGAAGGCAGTGAGACCTGGAGAGGGGACATGGGGACAAAGTCACCGAGATGAGGGACCGGCTCAGCATGTGAAGAATGACAAGCAATTTGGTGTTGCTGGAGCATGACTGTCGGGCGGTGGAGGCGGAAGCCGGGCCTGCGGGCTCGAAGCGGGTTCGCACAGCGCCAGGGACGAGTCCTCTCGGCCCCTCGGGTGACCGTGGGACAGGGACGCCACAGCCCAGCCCTACCCCATCGCCATGTGGACCAGTGGGAAGTCATCAAGCCGAGCTGGGTATGATTCCCCAGCAGGACAGTCGTCCCAAATGATGAGAGAGGGTCCCCCGAGGGGAAAGAGGGGGACCAAGATGGGCTTCCTGGCAGGGGTGGCACTGAACAGACTCCCCAGAAGGGATGGCGCATCTGGGGCTGCAGAGAAGAGTGGCCAGGGCACTTGTGGTGGCGAGGTCAGCGTGGGTAACTGGAGGGGTGCGTGAGGGCCCCGCTCGGGGGGCTCAGATATTCCTGTCAGCAGGGGAGACGAGGGAGGGCCAGGCTGGCTCAGAAGCACAGTGCCCTGACCCCCTGCCTTCGGGCCAGGTGCATGGCGGCAGGTGCGACAGGTGTTGATGGAACCTTCTTTCTCGCTTCTCTGCACTCTGGAGCGGGGCAGAGGGCAGTGGCGGGCTCCACAGATGGTGATGGCCCCTCTGTGTCTGGAGGGGGTGGCGATGGCATCTCTGCTCAGCTGCCGGGAGGGGGACCCCCAGCAGGTGCCACCCCCAAGGACCGGCCCCAGGGGGACATCTAACAGATGGTCCCAGCAGCTCCCCGGGGTGCTGCCCCGGGAGGCAGTTCATTCCAGATAGGCAGCCAGGACTCACTCGCTGGGCGCCAGTCCTGGCTTGTTCTGGGAGATAGGTGGGGCACCCCAGGTGAGGACCCCACGTCCGCGTGGGTAGCCCGGTCTCAGGACACCGAGCCTCGGTGGCCCAGACCCACCCTCTGTCCATTCTTCTGCCCAGCAGTCATGAAGCCCCCCGCCAGCGGGAAGAGCGCCCGTGCACCAGCCGGGTGACACCAGGCTGGCTGTCCCCAGGGCTGCCTGGTTCTGCAGTAGCAGCTCCTGCTGGGGCTAACACTGGCCCTGCTGGCAGTTGTGGGAAAGGCAAGCAGCGGGCGGCTCGTTCCCTCTTGGGCACAATGCCAGGCAGTCTGGCAGGCCTGGCTCCGGGCTCCCCCACCCGACCTGCTCTGCAGGCTTTCCTCTCTGGACCCCACTCTTCATATGCGTAGGCCAGTGTTCCCCATAGCACAGGCTGGCGTGAGAATCTCCATCGTCGCGCCTGGCTGGGCGGTCGGTGGTGCTTAATAAACACCTCGAGTGACCAGTGTGAGATCCTGGGTTCCCTCACACCAAGTGAGCCCTGCCCCTTCCCCGGGCCTCAGTTTCCCCCTGGGCCCCAGCATTCATCCACTGTGAGCCACCCCACTCTTCTGCAATCTCGGCTACCAGGAGTGCCCCCTGCAGAGGTCTGTTAGGTGGTGAAGACTTATGACGGGCTGGGATGAGGACGCCATGGCAAGTCACTAAGGCGACCAGGTGGCTCTGCAGGGAACATGCCCCTCGGCCTCCCACCCTCTGTTCACTGCAGAGTGGGGGTCAGTCGCCCAGAGTGGACCCTGGGAGCAGGGGTCCTAAGCACCGTCTAACCAGAGACCAAACCCCTGCTCCTCCAGCCGCCAGGGACCCATTTTGCAGGAGAGGAAACTGAGGCTCACAGAAGGGAGCTTTCCCTGACCTCTGCCGCCCCCCTCAGCCCACCAAACCAACGCTCATGGTGACTTCTTCTTTCTTCTTTTGTGGTGTGCCAATTTGATCCTTAGGACATTTTTTCAGTAATTTTTCATCCATAGAAAATATGACAAATCCAGAGAAGTTAAAAAAAAGAATTTTTTTCAATTACCCAGCATCCCGCCACCCAGGCGGAACGAATTAGCATTTCTTCCCTTCCATGATGGTCCGGGGCAGTTGTTCTTTTAAATGGGATTAGACCGCTTTCTCCCAGCACACGCGTCTGCCTGCGTCTTTAAGCACGCTTTGAAAGCCGAGTTTCTAGGCCAGCATCGGAGCCTTGGGTGATGGAGCCGGCCCCTCTCAGCAGAGGTTCCCTCTCTTGCTCTACCTCCGGGGCCAGCAAGGCTGCCCTGAGTGTCCCTGCACACGTGTCCCATAAGCCCATCAGCTGGTCCCGGGACCCGGGAAGGAGCTGGCCACGCAGCACGCATCTGTCCTCCGGTGGGGCAGCCCCACACGCCCAGGCCAGGCCCTTGACCCTGGCCACATCCACACACTGTCCAAACTAGACCAGCCACCGGAAGGGTGCTGCGTGGGGCCCAGGGGAGGGCGCAGTGGGCCCTGGACCCCTGACACCTGCCAGGTCCCACGCTTCCTGCTACTCTACATCAGCCATCATGGCCTCCCTACAGAGAGGAGGGGCCACCTGTCCCTCTGTCCTTCTTGCCTCTTGGACCAGGCGGTCTGACACCCCAATAGCAGCGGCCAGACAGGAGCCCAGTCCTGTAAGAGGAAGGGGACTCAGAGCAGGACTGGGGCACTATCCCCCTGGGTCCCCTCTGAGACTAAGACAGAGGGAACAGGTCTGCAGGTGGGGACAGGACACCAAAGTAAGCCCCGGCAGATGACCAGGAACCTGCCACTGTGGTCCTCGGTGCCACCAATGAGCTCAGAACCTGCAGAGCGACCAGCACGGCGGGCTGCACCCCGCCTCTGCCGCCTGCAGAGCAGGAACTTTCTCGCACTGCGTGGACACGGATCCCCATCTTTCAGTCTCGGCCCAGGCTGCAGCTGGGTGGCTGACGGTGGGCCCAGCGCGGCCCACCCCATCCCCACCTGTCCTGAGCAGCTATGTCCTCTTCGCCCACAGGCTACGCAGTCCCTGGGTGCCCTCGTGCCTGGGGCAGCCCCGAGTCCTGCAGGGCCGCCTGGCCAGGTCCTCACCCTCGCTCTGGGACAGGTAACACACCTGTGGTCTCCCCTTCTTTCCCTCACATTCTTTCATGTCTCTGCATCTGTCCCTGGACATCCATCTCATGCCTACATCCAACTCCTGAGACAGATGGGGAGCTCAGAGAGGGGAAGGGTCTCCCGGCCAGCGGTGCGTTACCCCCACCCCCTGGCTCTGTCCTTGGGCCCGGGCTCCTATGAGTGGCCAGGAGGGGCCCCTGGGAAGGAAAGAGAGTCCTCCAGGCCCCCTTCCACACCTGCGAGGTCAGCACTTCCCGTGGGCAAGAGGGGGCCGAGAAACCCACGCACTGACAGGTGGGGCCAGCTCCTGCCTCAAGTCACCAGCAGATCACAGCGAGGCGAGCCCCAAGTGCAGTCCCCACAGGCCCATGGGGGAGGCCAACCTGAAGGAGGAGGCTGCTTTGAGCTGTGCAGCCCGTCCTCCCCGTGCATCTGTCAGAGGTGTTTCCAGACAGTCCCCTCCCCCCTCCTGCCCAGCTATACCTACCGGGTCATCTCACCCAAGGCAGGCGCCCCGGGCACCCAGCACCCTCCCTGGCTTCCAGTGACCCAGCGGTCCCCAACCCACACAACACCACTTGTAACATCATCCCTTTGAGCCAGATGGTTCTAGTACACAGCATCGCCAGCCCTGCATCCCGCGTGCGAGCGCGCCATCCTGCTTTACAGATATGGAAACTGAGGCCATAGCCAGGTGGGGCTTGGGTTAGTGCCCCGGGAGGGGTGGACACTAGACAGGATTGGTGGTCACACCCAGGTGACCACCCAGAGTCCCTCCATCCAGAACTTCTGAGAAGCAGAACTCTTAGTATTTGGTGGCCAGCCATGAAGGGCAAGGAGCAAGGAGGTGTCCCCACCTCTCTGGGCAGGGAGTGCAGAGGGCCGCAGTGGATGATGAGTGTGAGATGCATGAGGACTTGGTGGCTGGGTCGGTGGCAGCTGGACATGTGCGGGTGGGTGGAGGCGAGAGAGACCCCAGCTAGAGATGAGGCTGGGCACGGAGGAGGCTCAGGGAGAGGTCGGGGCGAGCCAGGCCTGGGCCAGGTCAAGGTCTGCAGAAATGATAGAGCCGGAAGTGAGGGGAAAACTAGGGGATCCGTGTGGCCATGGAGGGCTCTGCCTGGGGAGTGGGCAGGCGGCATTGGAGGGCCGTGAGCAGGGAGTTACTAGTGCATCCAAGAAGCCTCTGGGAGCTGATGCCCCACAGGTGGGTCCCACTCCGCCCTGAGCCCCCCTCAGCCCAGCTCTCTCCGCTCCCCTCCCACCCCGTGGCCAGTCTGTTCCTCCCACCGCCTGCCTCCCTCTGAGCTGTAGGCTTCCTGGGCAGGGCTTAGGGTCCTACCCCGGCTGCAATGCTCCGTAGGATGACAGGGTACCTGCCCCAGCCCAGACACTGTGCCTCTGGTGGGGAGGCCCGCATGCTGTGTCCCCCAGGAAGCCCACCACCCCACTGGAAGAAAGACCTGTGCAGCAGCCAGGGCCAGGACTGAGGCAGGCTAGATCTATAGCTGGAGGGGCAGCCTGGGGCCGCTGCCTGGAGGAGGTGGGAGCGCGTGCCCCAGGCAGCCAGGTCTGCGTGGGCAGCTGCCTTGGGCTTCCCTTCTTACTCTACGTCCTCTTTGGGGGACTGACTCTTGGGAGGCCCCACCCCGCCCTTCTCAGAGGTTCTCAAAAAACATAAGCAAGTCTTTTTATTTCTATTTATTTTTAAAAATATAGACCTGGGCAGGAATCCAGGAATGCCTAGAGGAGACTCGCTGGGCGCGTGCCTGTGGTAACGTGTGGTGGCTCGCAGGGCCCGGAACCGGCACTCCTCCGAGTGGCGGGACAGTCATCACCAGGGGCTAGGAGGACCCCTCTCTCGAGTGTGGGTCAGGGAGGTCCTGGGAAGGCAGGCTCTCACCCAAGGTCCCGTGTCACGTTCGCGCAGTCAGGGCTCCTGGGCTATGCCAGGGTTCCGCCACAGCACCTGAACCTCCTTCCTGCCCCCGGTTGGGCATAGCACCATGCACCCCACACCCCCCATCGCTCGCACACCCACCAGAAATTACAGCCTGGAGAGTGCTGGCGCTCAGACCCCCACTCTGACCCTGTGACATGGGGGTGGCCCCTGCCCTCCTGCAGCCCACTGCCAGCCTTGGGGGTGTGTCCCCTCAGTGCCGACTTTACCTCAAGTGACTCCTGGGCCGGTGTTCAGAAGGGGGGTCATGCCTGGTGGCCCAGTGAGTGGTCAGGACCCTGGGGAGCCCCGTCCTGTGTGGAGGTGGGGCCTCGAGAACACAGCTGGGCTTCTGGGGGGCTTCCTGGAGGAGTGTGCCCAGGCAGGCAGGGCTTTGGTAGTTCCTAATGTTGTGTGCAGCTGCCACGGCCACCGTGGTGGGCCCTCCTCGGCATGGGCCATCACTTCCAACCCTCTCCTTGGCCCAGAGAAGTGGCACAATGCGCTGGGGCCACACAGCAAATTTGGAGGTCTCGGGCATGGCACTGCCAGCCCAGGGCCTCGGCGCCCCACCCTAGCTCTGAGGAGGGCAAGAGCAGGGCCCGTCATCTTCATGAGGGAGGCCTGGGACCAACGGGCACTCTTTACACCAGGGCCCGGTAAGCCGCCCCCGCGCCCTGGCGTGGCTCTGGGGTCAGTGTCTCCTCCCTGCGAGAGCACACTTGAGGGAGTCACTTGTGGCAGGGGCACTGGCGGAGGCTGAGCCCGGGCAGACCAGCTTGGGTCAGAGTCCCTGCCGCCACAGGGGGAGATGGTGTGTGTGTGCCCCCGCGTGTGTAACGCGGCCCGTGCGCGGAGCACACCCACGGTGTGCCCGGCTGGCCTGCGCGGGCCGCCGTTTCCCTGCGCTCAGCGCCGCGGCCCGGCCGCCGCCGCGTGTCGTTGCAGCGCGCTGCAGGAGCAGAAGGGCGAGCTGCGCAAGCGGCTGTCCTACACCACGCACAAGCTGGAGAAGCTGGAGACCGAGTTCGACTCCACGCGCCACTACCTGGAGATCGAGCTGCGGCGCGCCCAGGAGGAGCTGGAGAAGGTCACGGAGAAGCTGCGCAGGTGAGGGGCAGCGGGGAGGGCACCGAGGGCCCCGGGGCAGCCAAGGGTCCCGAGTCAGACCTAGTGCCAAGAGCCACGGAGCTGGCTCTGGAGGCAGGGCTGGCTGCCGCGCTGGGCACAGGCGCCCTCCAGGGCCCCTCTGCAGACCCCCGCTCACTTTGGGGTGGCAGCAGCACAATACAGAAGCGCCGCTTCCAGACCTGAGGTGGGCCCCTGCCATCGCACCCAGGTCCTGGCGAGAGCCAGGGGCGGGCCAGCTGTTGAGCCTGCTCTACCAGACTCTCTTAGAAGTCTGATTTTTTGTTGTTTTTTGTTTTTTTGGTACACAGGATTAAACCCAGGGTCAGTGTATGTCTGAGCTACACCCTCAGCCCTTTTTTATTTTTTATTTTGAGACAGGGTCTCGCTAAGTTGCCCAGGCTTAGCCTTGAGCCTGTGATCTTCTTGCCTCAGCCTCCCAAGTACTGGGATTACAGGCTTGCACCACCGCACCCAGCTAAAACCCAATTTTTCTTTTTTTTTTTTTTTTGCAGTACTGGGGATTGAACCCAAGGGCATTCTATCTCCGAGCTACATCTCCAGCCCTATTTTTTTATTTTCTATTTTGAAACAGGGTCTCACTAAGTTGCAGAGGGTCTCACTAAGTAGCTGAGGCTGGCCACAAAACTGCGATCCTCCTGTCTCAGCCTCCCAAGTACTGGGATTACAAGCGTGCGCCACCACGCCCGGCTTAAAACCCAATTTTTCTAAAACCATTTTTCTTCTGCACATTTAAGATGGATATTTTTCTAAAACATATTACACACTTCCTTATCTTCTTAAACAGAAAATGCAAAGAGGATGCAAACTTTGCTGTAGGTTTAGTTTATTTAAAATATTTATAGCATACTGGCTGGCACCGCCCTGAGGAAGGATTTGCCAGGGGGGTCATTTGTCCCTCCCTGGTGGCCCCGTGCTGCTGGGCGTTTTGAACATCACCATCCGGCTGTGTGGAAATCAGACTTGGGTCTTGCAACCAGACCTCACTAAGGCCCCAGCTCTGACACTTCTGCCTTCGGCACCTTTTAGTGCGAGTTTCCCACTGGAGAGATGGGGCAAAAACCCAACACAAAGGTTGTCAGAGGAAGGACCTGCCCCAGCCCCCACCGCCAGCAGAAGCGGCGTGCCTCATGCTTGGCTCCACCCTTTCCTCCAAGCAGAGCCATGTCGCCATCACTGTGGTGTCTCTGGCTCTCACCCAGGGCCCATCCCGTGTATTAAGTCTCTTCTCCACCGAGATGCAACTCAACTGTAAATTGCAAAGCCAGGATAGTAAGACAGTGTGTAAAATGTGGGGACACTGGCCAGGAGTGAGGACCTGGCAGATTCTCATGCGGTGGCAAGCCTTGCCCTGGAGTCCTGTGTGGGTCCAGAGAGTGGTAAGCCCTTGGCCTGGCCCAGGAGAAGCCTGGACGGAAGCTGGCGGTAGTCAGATGGTTTCTGCTCTGGGCCGAGGAGCGCACACTGGACCAGGGCAGGGCTGGCCACAGGTGTGGGAAGGGCAGGCTCTGTGGGCAGTGACCCTTCCCCTTCTGCCACAGGATTCAGAGCAACTACCTGGCGCTGCAGAGGATCAACCAGGAGCTGGAGGGCAAGCTGTACCGCATGGTAAGGGCCACCCCCCAGGACCGCCTCCCCCCACAGGGAAGTCACCAGAGCTCTCGTGGCACAGGAGGCCCGACCCAAGAGCCGGCTTGAGCACAGACCTCAGGCTGGCCTGAGAGCACTGACCTCTGACCTCTCCTTCCACGGTCCCCCTCCCTCCCACAGGGCCAGCACTATGAGGAAGAGAAGCGTGCCCTGAGCCACGAGATCGTCGCCCTCAACAGCCACCTGCTGGAGGCCAAGGTGACCATCGACAAGCTGTCGGAGGACAACGTGAGTGCCACGCGCATTTGGCCCCAAGGGCTCACTGTGGGGGCGTCGGAGGGGCTCCCAGCCAGGGCACAGGTGGATGGGCAGGGTGGTCAGGACGTGCAGGGGCGCCTGGTGCAGCGGGGAGGGACAGGCGGGCTGCGGGCTGCGCTGATGAGGACGCCCCGATAGACCCTCAGAGGGAAGGCCTTGGGTTAGGGAAGGTGAGGCCTTCAGGAGGCGCAGCTTCCTGACCCCAGGGTGGACTCCTGCCTCCCCCATCCCAGCGTCACCGAGTCAGAGCTATGGGCTGCCCACAGGGTGTGGTCTCAGGCCAGGAGATGGGCCCAGCCTCCCTGCGCGGCCCCTCCCAGCGGCCGGGCATTCACTCAGCAGCAGATCTCCCCGCCAGAGCCTGCCGGGCTCCAGATGACGGCGTGAACAGCGCAGGCAGAAAAAAAGTCCCTGCCCACGGGAAGTTTACATCTGAGTGGGGGAGACAGTAAGCCAGATAGCTACACAAACCGCATAGTACGTTAGAGACTCACAGCACAGGGAAACACCAAGCAAGGAGTGGCCCGGGTTGCCAGTGGCAGGTCTGCCAATGTCACCAGAGCATTTCTAGAAGAGGCCGCATGAGACAGGGCTCAGGCCTAGGGTGGGAGCCATGCAGATATCTGGGGGGAGCACCCCTTCTGGGCTGAAAGGACCCCACTGCCAAGGGCTGCCCGCCTGCGCAACTGGAGGACAGCCAAGAGGCTGGGGGAGCCCCCGGGACCATGTTGTGCGGGCACCCCTCGGGAACCCAGGCCTTATCCTGAGTGAGCTGGGGAGTCACCGAAGGTCCCCAGAGGAGACCCTGCGGCATGTCCAGTGTTACTGGGCTGTTAGCTCTGTGAGAACAGACCTTAGTGGGCCGAAGGTCAGTGAGTCGGATCCAGGGAGGTCATCTGAGAGGGGGGACACCGGGTCAGTGCAGGGGCCCCAGAGCCAGGAGGGTGCATCCCTGGGCAAGATGGCTGGCTGGTCACTGGCTGCTGAGGAGCGGGTGAGAGGAAGGCCCAGAAGCACCTGGGGACGTGGGGACTTGGAGGTTGTCCCAGTGGAGTAGGCCCTGCTAAGGGAGAGGGGCTCCCGGAGGAGAGGAAGGCCCGAGCACAGCTCACTCCTGCCTGGGGCAGGAGACTTGTCCTAATGCGGTAAGGCCAGGCCCTTTGCAGAAGCTGCCACTGCTCCCGGCGCGTCTCTGCAGGGCTCGTGCACAGGAGGAGACAGGCTTCAGGGACTTCCCGGTCACCCAGGTGCTCGCCCACAGGCAGAGCCGGAATCCAAGCCCAGCACCGGCCAGTCCCTTTCAACAGCCCAGGCCCTCGGTAGCCAGAGCGCTCGCCTCCACCTGCTCCCTCTGCCTGGGACGGCCCGGGCCCCTTCCCCCAGAGCCAGCATCTGCGGCCCCCAACCCGACAGCCTCCGACACGGACGGTCCAGGGGCTTTGATGCCCAGCCAGGGGCCCTGCACAGTATGGCGTCTTCCTCCTGAGGGCCGTGTGCATGACCGTCCAAGGTCACCCACTCCAAACGGGAGCCCCTACTGGCTGTGGCTGGTGGGGGTACAGTGACAGACCTGGGATGGCCCGGCACTGTCCTCAGCCCTCTGGTGCCAGTGGCAGCTGGTCTGGGGCCTCCCAGGGGCCAGTTTTTTGAGTGTGCTGTTCCTGGGAGGTGTTGAGAAGGAGTTGGGGACCCAGGTTCCCTCCACCGGGCAGGCTGGTTGGGGCACCAGTCTCAGGGCGGGTGGGGGTGAGGGGACTCCCAGTGTGTGGAGGGGGCAGGGAGGTGTGCCTGCACTGTGGACCGCCCTGCCTGAGCTGCAGTCCCACTGGGTCCTGCTTGAGCTGGGACTGGGGCAGCAGCCCTGGGCCAAGAGCCCCTGTGGGGCAAGGTGGGTCACAGGATCTGCTGAGCGGACCCCAGCCCTGGCTGTGGGGGTCCCTGGTGTGCGGAGATGACAGACCCGTGCAGCCACAGGCAGATGCAACAGAGATTTTCAACAACAAACCAAAGCCCCTTGATTCCTACTGTTTGCATCTGTTTTCAGCGCAGGAGGCTGAGCAGAGCTGCCTGTACCCGGGGTCACACACCTCCCTGGGGCCGGGCCACGCTCTGAGAATGGGTGTGAGCAGCGAGTCCGACACTAGGGTCGGCAGGGGCTGGGACTCATCCCTGTCCCTCACTTGTGCCTGGCACTGCCCACTAAGTCATCTTTGGAGGGACAGGGAGACCTGACCTGGCGGATGAGCCTGGGCCTCCCACCACTCCACTGGGGTCCCTCCCTTGGCAGGGGCCCTGGGGGCATGCCTGCGCAGCAGCAGGACTGCCTGGAGCCCTCCGCACACCAGCGGCTCCAGGTCAGAGCAGCCACTCCTCTGCGAGTGCGGAGCCTCGTCCTGCCAGCCGCAGAGCCGGCTCTGCCACCGTCCCGTCGCCCCGGCTGCAGCGGGGATCTGGCGGGCGCGCTGCGCCAAACGCCTTCTCTTGTCTTCTAGGAGCTCTATAGGAAGGACTGCAATCTAGCGGCCCAGCTGCTGCAGTGCAGCCAGACCTACGGCAGGGTCCATAAGGTGTCCGAGGTAACGTGCCCCGCCCCGCGCAGGCCCGCCCTGCCCCAGGACCCGCCCCGAGGCCACTCCCCACCCCTGAGGAGGAAGACTCGGGTGAGCCTAGCCCTTCCCCTCCTCTCACCTGTGGGAGCCCTGCTGGAGGAGCGGCGCCCCACACACCTCACCTCCCCTGGCCACATGGCCTCAGGGCCCCCTTGGCCCACCCGGCCTGCCCACTCCCCTCTGTTTCCTCTGGAGGCGGCTCCTCATCCCTAGGCCCTAGGCCCCCACCCGCTAAGCATGACATGGCGGGAAGGCCCTCCGGTGCCCCTCACGGCAGCACTGTGGACTAGGCACCATGACAGAGAGTCCTGTTTTAGAGACAAGGAGCGGAGCTCTGGAAGAAGGGCTGGCCAAGGCAGAGGCTGGACTCAGAACCAGGCCGGTCTGCTGCCCAAGCCAGAATGGGCACAGCCTGCCCTGCCCATCTGTGGCCGCCACACACACACACACACACACACACACACTCACACTCGTACACACTTCTGTCCCAGGACCCTGTCCCTATTCCCTCTCCTGGAGCCACACCACACCTGACACACACAAAATAGATCAAACAGTAGTGGGACGCCTCCCGCGTGGCACCAGGCACCATGGGAGCCGCAGGGCGCCTGGCCCCACCCGCATCTTTGTTGCATCTGTTTCTGACTCTGTCTCGTCCAGCAATACCGGGGCGGCGTGACTGGGGCGGGGGACCCAAGAACGGAACCTGAGGGCCTGAGAGGACAAGTCAGGCCCAACTTGGGCTGGCTCCAGTGTCTCTGGGCTGACTGCCACCTCTGTGTCCCTCGGAGGGGATGGGGTGGGTAGTGGTGACCGGGGCCGCCATTTGCTGACAACACCCCCATCGTCAGGAACTTGTTATGTGCAGCATCCTGGTGTGCTATGAGAACCCCGGAGGTCCCCGTTCGTCTGTTGTCTGTGTGCCTGTCCTTCACGCTGTCGCCGTGCGTCCTCGGCCTCGGGGCCAGGACTGGGCCGCCACCTGACTGTGACCCCTCTCCGCCCTCCCCTCCCCCGCCCCGTTCCAGCTGCCCTCGGACTTCCAGGAGCGCGTGAGCCTGCACCTGGAGGAGCACGGCCGCAGCCTGCCCTCGCCGCTCTGCCACCCCGCCTACGCCGACAGCGTGCCGCCCTGCGTCCTCGCCAAGGTGCTGGAGAAGCCCGACCCGGCCAGCCTGTCCGACGCCTCTGCCAGCGACCTGGCCTTCCGCGACGGGGCGGAGAAGCCGCGGCCCCCGTACAAGGGAGACATCTACTGCAGCGACACGGCCCTCTACTGTCCCGAGGAGCGTCGGCGTGACCGTCGCCCCAGCGTGGACGCGCCCGTGGCCGACGTGGGCTTCCTGCGGGCCCAGAACTCCACCGACAGCGCGGCGGAGGAGGAGGAGGAGGCCGAGGCAGCGGCCTTCCCCGGTGGCTTCCGTCGCGAGGCCTTCCCCGGCTACGCGGCCTCGCTGCCCACGTCCAGCTCCTACTCCAGCTTCAGCGCCACGTCGGAGGAGAAGGAGCACGCGCAGGCCAGCACGCTCACCGCCTCGCAGCAGGCCATCTACCTGAGCAGCCGCGACGAGCTCTTCAGCCGCAAGCCGCCCGCCGCCTACGACGGCAGCCCGCGCTTCGCCAAGGCCGCCGCCGCCGTGGCCGCTCCGCGCGAGGCCGAGGCCGCCCCCCGCTTCGGGCGGACCGTGTCTCCGTACCAGGCCGAGCCCTTCCACTTCCCGGCCACCCCGGGCCCCCAGCAGGCCCTGATGCCGCCCAACCTGTGGACATTGCGGGCCAAGCCGGGAGAGGGCCGGCTCCCCGGAGAGGACATTCGTGGCCAGTGGCGGCCCCTGAGCGTGGAGGACATCGGTGCCTACTCCTTCCCGCCCGGATCCGCAGGCCGAGCCTCGCCCTGCAGCTTCTCCGAGCGCTACTACGGAAGCGCCAGCGGCGGGGCCAGCTCCAGCCAGAAGGCCGAGGGCCGCGCCAGCCCCCTCTACGCCACCTACAAGGCCGACAGCTTCTCGGAGGGCGACGACCTCTCCCAGGGCCACCTGGCAGAGCCCTGCTTCCTGCGCGCCGGCGGCGACCTGAGCCTCAGCCCCAGCCGCTCAGCCGACCCGCTCCCCGGCTATGCATCTGGTGAAGGGGAGAGGGAGCGCCTGGGGGTGCAGCTGTGCGGGGCCGTCAGCAGCCCCGAGCCTGAGCCTGGCTCCAGGGACTCCTTGGAGCCCAGCTCCATGGAAGCTTCACCGGAAATGCACCCTGCTGCGCGCCTCAGCCCCCAGCAGGCCTTCCCCAGGACTGGAGGGTCGGGGCTGAGCCGCAAGGACAGCCTCACGAAAGCCCAGCTCTACGGGACCTTGCTCAACTGAACGCCCGCCAGCAGGCCGGCAGCCGAGGGTCCTCCGCCCACTCCTGCCCCATCCGACGGTTCCTGACAGGGGCAACTTCCTTCTCCCCAGACACCCACGTGCCCCTACCCTCACCAACAAGGAGGACCCTGTTCCCTGAGACCCCCTCTTCCAGCACCCAGTAGAGTCAGTCAGAGGGGAAGACCCGCCCTCCCTGTATCGTCTGTCCACCGCGGTCCCACACTATGGAGCTCCCTCTTAGATTGTGTCGTACACTGTCATCCCCTCCGTGTGGTGAGCAGCTCCCTTTTATAAAGTGCAACTATTTTTATAGAGAACAAGGGTCCTTAACGTGCTTGGCCTCCGGTGCCCTGGACGGCAGCTTTGGCGTTTTCGACGCAAAGCCCCTTTATTTTCTGGTGAGGGTGCATGGGGCCCGCCCGAGGGAATGGGAAGACCGCATTCTGTCAAGACCAAGCTCCACTAGCGGGGGAACACCCAGCAAGCCAGTGACAAGGGAACCCCAAAGATCTGTGCACCGAGAGGGGAAGTGGAACCAGTCGCAGCACAGGAAATGTTCTCAGAACCTTTCTCCCAGTGTGGCCAGCACACCACCCCCAGCTCTTCCGTGGCCCGTAGTCCCGAGTGGGCCAGGATGACGTCCCAGTACAGCCGGTGCTCGTCCCCCCAGCCCCCGCTCCCCACGCCTTTCTCTACCTCAGACATATGAGGCCCCTGCTCCTGCGCCCCTGTGTCTGTGATGCATGCCGTCCCGAGTATTGTATTTTGCATTCCTTAATAAAGACACCAATGAGAAGGATTCAGGTGTGGTTTGTTCCTTCTCTGCGTGCCTTCGCCCTCACAAGCAGGTAGCCCTTGGTGTCCTGGCCCTCTCGGCCAGAGTGGGTTCCTTACCTCCACCTGACAGCCCTCCCCTGGCCCAGCACCCCAGCTCAAGCCGGACGTTACCGTCCATCCCTCTTCCCGGCCCTCTAGACGGTATCGGGACTGCCTGCTCTGTCGTCCCTTCGCTTGCCGTTCCTCATCCTCGCGCCTGACTTTGCTTCCACCTAAAGTAGATTCTTTAAAACTTCTCTAGTGCAGTCTGCCGGTGGCAAGCCCGCTGTGTTTTTATTGTCCTGATACATCTTTATTTTGCTGGGGGCAGAATGTTAGCAGGTCTTTCCTGCGGCACCCTGACTTCCTATTGGTGTGGGGAGCTCACCGGCAGCTCGGGAGCTGTTCCCTTCAGGCATCTTATCTTTTCCCTCCAGCTGTTTGCAGTCTTCTCTTTGACTTTTAGTTTTCTGCGATTTCCCTAAGGTAGGTCTGGGTGTGGGATTCCTTCTTAGGATTCACAGGGAGTCTTGAATCTGTAGATTGGTGTATTTCATCAGTCCTAGAAAATCCAGTTTGGTTTGGTATGGGAAACTGAATGCAGGAGCATTCTACCTACCAGCTACACACACAGCCCTATTTTTTTAAATTTTGAAACAGGGTCTTGCTAAGTTGCTGAGTGGCTCGCTAAGTTGCTGAAACTGGCCTCAAACCTGTAATCCTCCTGTCTCAGCCTCCCAATTACTGGGATTACAAGCATGTCCCACCACACACAGCTCGTGACTATTATTTAAAAAAATTTTTTTTCTCGGTCCATTTTCTCCTCTCCCTCTGGGACTGCTGTCAGACCTGTGGGGGACCCTCTATCTGTATCCTATCTACTCTTCTCTCTTCTATATTTCCCTAATTTTGTCTCACTCTGCTACAATTTACATTTGTCTTCCATTCACTAATTCTCTTCTACTATGTTCATGCAGCTGCCAAACACAGCCACTGAAATTTGTATTTCAGTTGTTCATGTTTTCTATTTCTAGAAGTTCTGTTTGATTGCTTTACAGATCCACTGGTCTGCCGTCTATGCTTCCTTATTCCCCGGAGCTCACCTCTCAGCGTCTTACAGCCTGGGTCTGCTCCTTCCATCACGCGGATCTTTCCTTGGTTTCTGCTCATGTCGCCATGTTTCTTTGTGCCTGGTTATTTTTAACACATGCTCATTCGTGTCCTTGAGAGTGAATTTGTGGGGGCTCTGCGAAGCCTAGGATGGAGGCTCCCTCCTCCAGGGGGACTTAACCTCTGCTTCCTCCAGGTGCCAGGGGCCCTTCCCATTGGGGACCACCACAACCCAGGTTCATGACCCTGAAGTCCTGCCCTGGCCTCTGAAGCCAGCCCCAGCGGGGGCTTCCCTGAACACTTAAAATTGTTGGGCCCCTTCTTAGGGCTGGGTGGGGACTATGGATAGGGAAACTTCATTTGTCCCCCAAGTTCTCCCGACTCAAAGCTGGCTCAGCAGGATCCTGGGACTCTCAAGGGCTTGTCGCTCTTGTCCACAACTCTTCTCCTAGAATCCCCTAGGCTGGGGCTTGTTGCTTCCCTCCCCTTCCCAGGGCTGGATCCAGCTATAGAGACCCATGCTGGCCATGGGGGCTTGGCTCTGCTCACAGAGCTCAGAGGTAGGGGAGGGAGCAGATGGTATAACACTAGGTTCAGGGCTTTGAGAACACAAGGCCTGCGGGCATCCAAATAAGGGAGGATCCTCACTATTCCAGGAGGAAGAGTGAAAGGGATCAGAAGAAGAGCTCATAAGGGTGGCAAAGGATGAATAGGAGTTCACCAGGTAACTCAGGCACAAACATGTGACATCTGGGGAGTTCCAGCAACTGTTCAGTGCCCCCTGTCTCCCTGAGGGGCTCAGGCCTGGAGCTGCCCATTTCCCTCAGGACTGGCCCTCGGATGTTCTGCATCTGACCTGTCTCCATGGCTGGGGGTTCCCTACTCCATCGCCCACCCAGCCATCTACGTATGTCCCCTCAACCCCGCTGGGACAGTGCATGGCTGGGCTCTGCTGTCAGCTGGCTGTGTCACCTAGTGAGGCAAAGAACACAGGCTTCGGGGTCAGAGGCCCTGGTGCCCTGGGAGCAGCAGCTTCCTCGGCTGGGCAGGGGGTCACAGCCGCCACTCAGAATCATAGTCCCAGCCACGCCTGGCGAACAGGACAGCAGCCTGCACGCAGCTGCACGGGCATCTCAAGGCGAAGCTGCTTTCTCCCACGACCGCTTTGGAGCTGGTGTTTCAGGTTTGAAATGTAGGATAAAGGTATACACTTGGCCCGGGAAGGTGGGTGGGGGAGCCCACACTCGTTCACTTCTGCTCGTTTCTAAATTCAGCTCCTTCTTTTAAATTGCGAATGGTGAGCTCCTCAACACCTTGCCAAAGATCAAAGTCGGTCTTTCCAAATGCTCTTTGGAAGAAAGCACTTGCAAAAAAAACCCACAGAGGAAAGTAGAGAGCGCGCCTGCCATCCTTCCCACTAAGCGTCCACCCCCCCGGGGTGGGGGGTCCTGCCAGCAGGCTCCCACAGGGGTCCTGAATTGAGAAATCAAGTCTACAGCCCAAGAATCAGACACAGCAGGCCTCCCGGGTGTCCCCATGCACAAGAAGGGTCAGATCTTTGGGTCAGTTCAAGGCTACCAGCTTGGAAAGAAATGGACTTCAGGGACAGAGTCTGGATGGCGTCTGTCCGTCCCCAGTGAAGCTGCAGGCTAACAGTCTACAAGTCTTTGCCTCTGCACCATCTCCCCTGCTCCTCCAGCAGACCCACTCTACAGATAAGAAAACCGAGGCTGGGGAAGCAAAGCCCATGCAAGCAGGGCTGGCCGGGGACCTGAGCTGGCTTCCTGGCTCCAGATCCTCCAGGGTCACAGAGCTGGGGACAGGGGTAGCCGGGCAGCCCAGGTGGGCGGGAGGTTGTCCCAAGCCACACTCAAGTGCTCGGGCTGAAGTCCTATGGAGGACAGCCCTGGTGGCACCAGCGTTCCACAGAAGGGACGCACCCCGCGAGCCATGCGACCAGCTCGCCCTCAGACGGCACTCCTCAGGAAGCCCGCCGATCCAGTGCTGGGTGGGAAGCAGCAGGTCCAGAACCAGGCTCTGGGGCTGGCAGCGAGGTGGGGGACAGGAAAGGCAGCTGAGAGAGGCCAGGCCTCCCACGCACGTCCAGGTTCATTCATACACCACTCACTCGTCTGGAAACACATGCTGAGGGCCTGTCCAGGCCCAGACCTGGACTCACACTCACGGATATACTCATAGGGGTCCCGGGCTCTTTGGGGAGCATACCACACCCCCCTGCGGCTCCATGCTGGGAATCATGGTTCCGCACACCCCTGGCCCAGGAGCCTTGTCTGGGGCAGGCGTCTGACACACCAGCCAAGCCAAGTCCCACCCTGAGACTCGTCGAAGGGGAAGGAAGGAGGGAGGGAGGCAGCTCCAGCCGCAGCCTCGGCCCCGGGGCAGGCCGGGTGGCAGGGACGCACTGGGTGGCAGGGACAAGGACGCGGAGCCCCGGGGCTTCCATCTGGGCACTTGTGTGTTCCAGGGCAGCATCAGGTGGAGCCGGGTGCTCTGTGAGGAGGCTGAGCAGGAGGCTGAGCAGGAGGCTGAGCAGGAGGCTGTTTCCTGGCCTGAGTGAGGGAGGCGTGTATGCAGGGGAGGAACAGGGGCCCGGCTGCAGGGACAGAGGTTCATGGCCCAGGAACACCAGAGCACGTAGGAGGCAGCCATTAGCTTGCGGGAGGGAGGTGGTCTGGCGGGCTTCTGTGGTCACAGAAGGGGGAAGAAAGGGCCAAGGGAGAGGGGTGAGCGGGAGGCCGAGCGTGGCCATGGGGTGGTGAGGGAGCGCGGCCTCGCCCCACACTGGGTTCTGTCTCAGTTCCCCAGCCGCTCTGCTCAGGCTGTGGTACCCCCGCCCTTCTGTGTGCTTCCATTTTTGCCAGAGACCAGGACTGCTGGACATGGGTACAACTATTTTTATCCAATCAACCATTCTTGAGCCTAAAAACAGAAATAAAGGTGCTCCCAGGCTGCACCCCACCATGCCCAGCCCAGCAGCGCCCACGTGGGTGGGGAGCAGCCCTTCCTCCCTGAGGGGCTTGCTGGGGGCACACCGGGCCATGCGTGCCCTGCTAGGGGCTCAGCTCCGGCTTCCTCACCCCCGGATAAGACACAGTGGGTGTTGCGGCCGTGTGATACCTACTGTGTGCCTGCTCTGCATCGAGCGGGTGGGGGCTGGGCAGTGAGGACTCGGCCCTCAGGACCAGCCCCCCCAGGGCCTTCGCCCTGCTCTACCCCGCCCATGGACCCAAAGAACCCCAGAACCCCTCGGGCCACCTGAAATCAATGTCCTTATGCAGCAGCCCGGGGCCAGCTCAGGCCCTCCCAGGACTGGGCACCTACTGTGCCCAGCACCCCAGAGCTCGCCTCCCCTGCCCCAGCAAGCCTGCGGGCTGGCCCTCCTGCCTTCCACTGTACAGGAAGGGAGCTGAGGCCACGAGGGAGGTGTCTTGCCCACTGCCTGGGACTGAGTGTGGGATCTGGGGGGAGACATGGGACACGAGGCTCTGCCGGCCCCCAGGCCCCTCTGCGTTCCCCAACCACTCTCTGGGGACGCCTTCCTCGCTGGCCTGAGGTCGGCCTCCTGCAGGAAGACTTTCGAGGTATCTGTGGCTCCCACCTCACCTGCCGGGGGCTCTGTGGCTCTGTACGTGCCCTGCAGCAAGTGCAGCCCCTCAATCACGATCCGGAGAGTTCAGATACACCAGCTTGCCCAGGCCCCCGGGGCCCCTTCCAGCCCAGCTCCTTGCGGCTCCATGGGGCCTTCCTGGGTGCTCCTTCCCAGGACAGACACACGTACACGGGCAGCAGGGACAGCTACCTGGGACTGGGCAGGCAGCAGCTCCGGCCACACCCCATGGGGAGGGAAAGGGGCTGGGCAGACGCCCCACCTCAAGCTCCCCGGCCACGTGTCCCCAGAGCCCCAGCAGGCCGAGGAGTCTAGAGGCGAGAGGAAGCTGCTCCTACACACGCGCTGCTGAAATAACCCAAGAAACGGCACAGCACATTTATTGGGCATCGCCAGCCGCCTGGCAGGTGCTTTCGCTCACAACCCTGAGACAAACAGATTCGTGTCCCCATTTCACAGATGAGAAGACTGAGGCTCTGCAGGCGGTGGAGGCAGCCCCTGCTTGGGTCTGACTCAAGGCCAATTTCAGGGCCGATACCCCTACCCAGAGGAGAGAGGGGAGCCCGGCCCAGCGGTGTCAGTGCCAGATCTTGATGTCGCCTCCCCAGGAGCAGGTGCCAAGGACAGAGGGCAGCACGGGGTGGTAGGTGGTGCCGAGGCAGGCCTGCGTGTGGCCCTGCAGTGTGCACGCACGGCGTGCAGTGCGGAAGCTGAACATCAGGATCCGGCCGTCGGCGCTGCCCGTCACCAGCAGGTCACCGCATGGGGAGCACTCGCAGCCCACCGCGTAGCCTTCCACCTGCAGAGTGACACGGAGCACGTGAGAAGCCACCGCGAGGCCGGGGTCAGGCCATTCTATAGAGCAGCCTGGGCCCTGGCGTGGGTCCTGCGTCCCGAGGCTGGGCCAGTGGAATCCAGCAGGAGCAGCTGCAGCACAGCTGACGGTCGGGCCTCAGTGGCAGTCACTGAGTCCCCAGCCCCCACCCCAGCAGAGCAGGCCTCGGGTGGGAAAGGGGCAGCTGTACGAATGGCCCTGCGCCTGTTCTGGCTGCTCCTGGCCCCGCCCGGGACCTGTCTGTGTGGGCAGACTAATACTTTCCTGCCCGGCAGCAGCAGGTGCAGCCAGGCCCTCGGGTAGTCAGCAGTCAACGTGGCTGTGCACTCCGGGGCCCCACATGGCCTCCCAGGGCTGCCTGGCTGGAGGCTCTGCCAGTGCTGGTGTTTGGCCTGGGGAGAAGGAGGGTACCTTGTGGCCTTCATAGCGCCGCCGTCTGCTCATCCGGTACGGCCACACGGCAGAGAAGAGGGCCAGGTAGTTGCCGTTGGTCTGCGCCAGGAACACAGGCTCCCTGGGGTGCAGGGCGAGGCTGGGGCAGGTGTATCTCTCCTGAGAAACAGCAGGACCACGAAGAGGGTCAGACAGGCCACCTCGCACAGATGCGCCAGCCCGCACCCTGCTGAGCTGCGGCCCTCCTCCAGCCTTGGCTGAGGACTCCGTATGCGTTTGCTACTGCTGCTGTGACCCAGCACCACGCACGCAGCGGCTTCGAAGCCACACACACTCCTTATCGTGTGGTTGTGGAGGCCAGGGTCTGCCGTGGGTCTCACTGGGCGAGAACCCAGGTGTGGTGGACAGGGCGTGTCCCTCAGCCGGCCGCAGGGAACCTCCTTTCCTTTCCCTTCCCCCGCTTCTGGAGGCTACCTGCCACCCTTGCAGCAGGCCCAAAAATGGCTCCCCAAAACGTACCCATGTCCCAACACCTGAAACCTGTGAAGGTTACTGTATGCGGTCAAAAAGAGTCTTTGTAGGTAGAATTGTTAAGGATCTAGGGACAGATGCGCAGGGAGATCCTCCCTGAATCTCCCAGACCGGCCGTGCCCTGCCCACACCCTGGTCTCCACCAGCAACACCTGGTATGGATACAGAACTGGCCTCCACACCTGGGAGAGAATGCATTTGTGTTTTAAGACACCAAGTTTGTGGTAATTCGTTTTATTTTTTGTTTTGAAACAGGGTCTCACTAAGTTGCTGAGAGTCTCACTAAGTTGTTGAGGCTGGCCTCGAACCTGTGATCCTCCTGTCTCAGCCTCCCAAGTACAGGGATTACAGGTGTGTGCCACCACACCTGGCATGATATATATTTTTAAATTCAGGGTGGGGACACCAAAGAGACAACTCATGACTTATTTGATAGCTCAGAAGATGACAGTGGTTATTGTGATGATGGTGATGATGGTGGTGATAGTGATGGTGGTGGTGGTGGTGATGGTGCTGGTGATAGTGGTGGTGGTGATAGTGGTGATGGTACTGGTGGTGGTGATACTGATGGTGGTGATGATGGTGGTGGTGATAGTGAAGGTGGTGATGGTGGTGATGGTACTGGTGGTGGCGATAGTGGTGGTGGTGATGGTGGTGGTGATGATGGTGGTGATAGTGATGGTGGCGATAGTGATGGTGGTGATGGTGGTGATGGTACTGGTGGTGGCGATAGTGGTGGTGGTGATGGTGGTGGTGATGATGGTGGTGATAGTGATGGTGGCGATAGTGAT